>JASANC010005303.1:0-177119 GCA_030248135.1 Theristus sp. LFF4_11
TTAAGATAGGCTTTTTCACAATACCGACCCTCTTTAGGCACAATTTCAAAAAAGTTTTCAAATTCAGTCAAATTTGAGACCAATCGAACCGCCTTGATGCCCTGAGTTCGAAAATCATATTTTTATCTTAATCCAAGCTTTCTTTATGCTTCAAAATTGGGAAAAACCTAATTTTCGACCCCCTTGTAGTAAAACTGCTCTAGCTCGCTTCTGCTTGAAGCTATTAACAAAAATCAAACACCAATCAATTCCACTTGTGTTTGCGCACATTTTTCGCTGTTATACTATAGGTTGAAAATGTTTTTTCATGCTTTGTATTTTTAAAAAACTGCAGAGGTTGGTGGTTTTTCACGTTTTTCGGTACTTTAGAAACGTTTGTGGGGTATAGTTTCTAGGTAATTCTGAAAGATCTGCGAAAAATGTATATACATGTAAAATTTCAGCTTCATAAAGCGTCGCCGGGACTCACACGATACAAAACAAAATGGCTTGTCGCATGCGTTTTTGGTCAATATGCCGCATGCAGGGTGTTTCCTCCCACCCCCAAATTTTTTGGGGCCACCTCAGGTGCTGCAACCGTGACTAAAGATGGGTTTACAGGTACGCTGAGTTCAAAAATCTTATTTAGAATTTTGCCCGACGTTTCTACTGTGCCCTAAACGCGTATGCCATGGGGATCAGGAGGGAAATTTCCTTAAAAATTAAATTTAAATAAAAAGCGCGTCACAAGACACCTGAAATCCTGTTACAATTACAAATCAAGGTCGCTGAGTCTGCATATAATGTTTATTTTGCTATACGGATTACTCCGCACCCTAAAAACGGCCTCTATGGGGACGGAAAGGGAAAAAACTGGAAAAAATCGGAAACTAATCAAAAAACATATGAAAACTGTGCCGTAAATACAAACCGAGGTTGCTGAGTCTGAATATGATGTTTATTTTGTTATACGGATTACTCCGCACCCTAAAAGCAGCTTCTATGGGGACAGAAAAGGAAAAAAATTAAAAAAATCGGAAACTAGTCAAGAAATATATGAAAACTGTGCCGTAAATGCAAATCGAGGTTGCTGAGTCTGAATATGATGTTTATATTGCTATACGGATTACTCCGCACCCTAAAAGCAGCTTCTATGGGGACAGAAGGGGAAAAAATTAAAAAATCGGAAACTAGTCAAAAAAATCTGGAAACTATGCCGTAAATACAAATTGAGGTCGCTGAGTCCGAATATAATGTTTATTTTGCTATACGGATTACTACACACCCTAAAAACAGTTTTTATAGGGACGAAAAGGGAGAAATCCGGAGAAAATCGAAAACTAGTCAAAAAATCTGAAAACTGTGCCATAAATAAAAATCAAGGTCGCTCAGTCCGAATATAATGCTTATTTGGCCATACGGATTACCCCGCACCCTAAAAACGGTCTCTATAGGGACGAAAACGGAGAAATCTGGAAAAAATCGGAAACTAGTCAAAAAATCTGAAAACTGTGCCATAAATAGAAATCAAGGTCGCTCAGTCCGAATATGCTGTTCATTTTGCCATGCGGATTGCTCCGCACCCTAAAAATAGTTTTTACAGGGATGAAAATGAAGAAAATTGAAAAAATCCGGAAACTAGCCAAAAAAATCTGAATCGATGTCGCTGAGTCCGAATATGATGTATATTTTGCTATACGGATTCTTTTGACTAGTTTCCGATTTTCTTCAGATTTCTCGCTTTTCGTCCCTATAGAAGCTGTTTTTAGGGTGCGTAGTAAACCGTAAGGCAAAATAAAAACATCATATTCAAACTCAGCGATCTCGGTTTGTGTTTGTGGCATAGTTTTCAGATTTTTTAACTAGTTTCGATTATTTTTTAATTTTTCCCTTTTCGTCCCAATAGAGGCCGTTTTTAGGGTGCGAAATAATTCATATGGCAAAATAAACATTATATTCGAACTCAGCGACTTCGGTTTGTATTTACGGCACAGTTTCAAATTTTTTTGACTAGTTTCCGATTTTTTTAATTTTTTTTCCTTTTCTGTCCCCATAGAAGCTGCTTTTAGGGTGCGGAGTAATCCGTATAACAAAATAAACATCATATTCAGACTCAGCAACCTCGGTTTGTATTTACGGCACAGTTTTCATATATTTTTTGATTAGTTTCCGATTTTTTCCAGTTTTTTCCCTTTCCGTCCCCATAGAGGCCGTTTTTAGGGTGCGGAGTAATCCGTATAGCAAAATAAACATTATATGCAGACTCAGCGACCTTGATTTGTAATTGTAACAGGATTTCAGGTGTCTTGTGACGCGCTTTTTATTTAAATTTAATTTTTAAGGAAATTTCCCTCCTGATCCCCATGGCATACGCGTTTAGGGCACAGTAGAAACGTCGGGCAAAATTCTAAATAAGATTTTTGAACTCAGCGTACCCGAAAACCCATCTTTAGTCACGGTTGCAGCACCTGAGGTGGCCCCAAAAAATTTGGGGGTGGGAGGAAACACCCTGCATGCGGCATATTGACCAAAAACGCATGCGACAAGCCATTTTGTTTTGTATCGTGTGAGTCCCGGCGACGCTTTATGAAGCTGAAATTTTACATGTATATACATTTTTCGCAGATCTTTCAGAATTACCTAGAAACTATACCCCACAAACGTTTCTAAAGTACCAAAAAACGTAAAAAACCACCAACCTCTGCAGTTTTTTAAAAATACAAAGCATGAAAAAACATTTTCAACCTATAGTATAACAGCGAAAAATGTGCGCAAACACAAGGGGAATTGATTGGTGTTTGATTTTTGTTAATAGCTTCAAGCAGAAGCGAGCTAGAGCAGTTTTACTACAAGGGGGTCGAAAATTAGGTTTTTCCCAATTTTGAAGCATAAAGAAAGCTTGGATTAAGATAAAAATATGATTTTCGAACTCAGGGCATCAAGGCGGTTCGATTGGTCTTAAATTTGACTGAATTTGAAAACTTTTTTGAAATTGTGCCTAGAGGTGTGGAGGCCGGGTCGGTCGACTCAAAAAGCCTATCTTAAAGCGCGCTGTACTACTGGTGCATCCAGGGCGTCATCACCATGCACTCGTGTCTGCCCGGCTTGTACTTTGACGTCACTGCGCGACAGTGCACACATCGGCATCTGGTCGCTGCTTGTGGCCCTGTCGCTCGTGCCACCACAACACCAACGACCACGACGGAGCGTGTTCCCGGTTGGCTTTTGTCTTTTGTGGCATTAGTATTGAGCCAATATTTCAGCTATCGTACGTGTGTTGGCCTATTTAGCAGCCGGTTGATATTTGCTGTGTGGCATTTTGAAGTTGGGTGCCGTGAGAAGCCAGAGTGGATAGTTGGGAACCTTTGCGATGCAATGCAGTTACAAGTTGTAAATGTTTCTCTAAACGTAATTGCAAACGTTCCATGTTGTAGTTCTCCACGAATGTTTCACTCCGGTATCTCATTGCGCACTGGTTGCACTTTTTATCAATCAGCGGAAGAGAACAACACAGCACAGAATGCAAAACAGCCAATCAGCGTTCCAGTTATGAATTCTAAAACTTAACAGTTTACGATTACAGTTTGTCCAAACGAACGTCCAAGACCGATCCAACCGACTGACTGCGTTCGGTGGTACGTACAGTGCATCAATGGCGTTGATGACGTGCGCCGATGTGAAAACGATCTGTTCTTTGATCCGGTTGCTTTGACGTGCACAGATCGAGAAAACATCGATGTTTGCACACCGCAAGGTTGAACTACTACTGTTTCTAATTGAAGTTGAGTTAAACAGACTCCCAAAATTAAAAAAAAACGACTTTGCTCGCATCTGTGTTTCAGTGCAATGCGGCCCAGACGAGCGCTTCTGGCAGTGTGGCCCCACCGACGAGTGCGAGCGCTCGTGTGCGCACCCCACCGGCCCGCCTGGCCGTCTGTGCACTGCCGAAGTGTGCCGATCGGGCTGTTTCTGCGAATTCCCGCTAATTCGTCGCAATTTGGGTGGACCGTGTGTGCGACTGACTGAGTGCCGTATGTTTTTTGGGCATTTAGCTATCTGAGTATTTTCGAAAAATCCATGGAAACCGAGCGGCTTTTTCTATTTTTCAGTCGGAACGCCAATATTAGGCAATCAGCTGATTGGCTGCACTTGAATTGGGCCCACTGATTGGTGCGACCAGCGAGAAGAAGCGAAAAAAACAGCCTGTTATATTCAAATTGTTACAATATGCAGACTGCACGATTGACTGTCGGTGCTTTTTCATTACAGCTGGTGTGACGACTACGACCGTTGGAAACATCGATATTACAACAATAACCGAACCGCAGCTGAACCCAGGCAGGTTTTCAAAAAAAAACGTTTGGCTGGAAATGCTGTTCGAATGTGCATGTTAGCATTTGTGCATTCGTTCATTTGTAGTTTGTCCAAACGAGCGTCCAAGGGCGATCCAACCGACTGAGTGTGTTCGGTGGTACGTACAATGCATCAATGGTGTTGATGACGTGCGCCGATGCGAAAGTGATCTGTTTTTCAATCCGGTGACAATGACGTGCGAAGCGAGAGAAAGCATTGACGTCTGCACACCACAAGGTTGCCGTGTTTGGAATTTGACGCAGAAGACAGAAAACATAAATCAAAACTTTTTGCATATCCTTTTTTTCGGTAATGATGGTGTTCGCTGACAGATGAGATGTTTTGTTGACTAACAGTCATAAACCGTGCTTTTTGGAAAAACAAAGCAAGTACATCTGATTGACGTGACTGCATTGTTGTTCAGTGCATTTTGCTTCAGAGTGCGGTACCAACGAGCGCTTCTGGCAGTGTGGCCCCATCGAGCAGTGTGAGCGTTCGTGTGCGCACCCTACCGGCCCGCCCGCACCGCAGTGCAACGAGGACGTCTGCCGCTCGGGCTGCTTCTGTGAATTCCCGCTGATTCGCAGCCGTCCTGGTGGAGCGTGTGTCCAACCAACGGATTGCCGTGTGTATTTGTACTATTGAGACTTGCTAATATCAGTTAGAAATACCACCGTCCGTTCTATTTGATTGCAGAGAATAACCCGACTGTTACAACAACAACAGTGGCAACAACAACAACACGACGGCCATCCACGACCACGACTGCAGTACAAACAAACAGAAGTAAATTTAGATTTACAACGAATTTTTATGACGGAGCGTATTTTTTAAACTTTCAGCGCAAATTGAGCGCAGTACATCTGAAAATTTTACACGGTCAGTTGATTGGTCGATGCACGCAGCTGGCCTGCTGACGCTGCATCCTTTTTCTTGGGAATAGAATTATTGAAGACAGAATTTGATCGAAAGAGCAGTTTCTCCTTTCTCACAAATTCTCAAGCTGAACAAATTTTGAACTGCCAAAATCTTTCAGATTCCATATTTTGCACAAAACAGGCAGCTCAGAAACACTTTTTATTAGGTTTTTTTTATGTAATAAGCAGCATTTCAGTTTGCGCAAGCGATGGCGCGAGGCCAATTGAGCCGATCCAGTGCGTTCGCTGGTACATTGAGTGTGTCGGCGGCGAGGCGGTCGTGCGGCGATGTCAGGGCCGGCTGTTCTTCAATCCCACTGAGCGCACTTGCGAACCTCGAGAAAACATTGACATCTGTGCACCGACCACGCCAGGTTGCTTTTCAAGTCACCTTGCTCACTAAAAAAAATATGTTTACACAAAAAGGCTGTTTTGAACCATGCGACAATGTCCACACAATTCAATGATGCCTGATAGCCTGCCTGTCTGTCGAAAATCGAACACGAGCAAATCCCACCCCCAGAGCGACTGCCCAAAACGTAGACTTGCAGAATGTGCGAACGAGTTGCCTCGTTTGATCGACCAGTGTCTCCGTTGGTACGTGCAGTGTGTCGACGGCGTGGACGAGGTGAGGCGCTGCGACGGCGATCTGTTCTTTGATCCGATCACACTGACGTGCGATCAGAGAGACAACATTGCAACCTGCCATCCTGTTGACGGTCAGTCGCTATTTTTTAACAATTTTACTTCAGCGGATTTTACTTACTGGGGCCGCAGCGGAAGCCTAGCGAAGCGATTTGTTTGTTAATTTTATTGGTTCTGTAGACTCAGTGCGTTTACAAACACGGGGATGAAATCAGTTTCATGCTTGATGCTGCAATTCAAAGTTCTCGCACTGACGCTGCGTAGTTTCTCAAGGACATGGGTCACTTTAGCAATTTTGAATGGAATCCTGATTTTTAGAAGTGATTTCTTGTCAATACCTGCATTGAGTCGCAGAACTAGAAAATTTTGAATGGAATCCTGATTTTTAAAAGTGATTTCCTGTCAATGCCTGCATTGAGTCGCAGAACTAGAAAAAAACAATAATTGTGGTTGCTTTCTGCAGTGATGTGCGGCGAGAACGAAGTGTTCGAACAGTGTGGCTCGTCTTGTCCGGACCGCTGCGACAATTTGCACGACAGCAACCGCGTGTGCACGGCGCAGTGCGTCACCGGCTGCTTCTGTCGCGACGGCTACGTGCGCAACGACCGTCAACAGTGTGTGCGACCGATTGACTGCAGTAAGACGGCGTTGGTGGTGCAGTAGCTCAATAGAAAGTGGACGTTTTTGTTGAAACAACTGTTCTCAGTGAGCACAGCACTTGTTCACGCGCTGTGTCTCCGCTCAGCGCTTTCACGCAGTCACGTTTTCGTTGCACGTAGGCAACATCTGTCGTGACGGCCGTGCGAACGGCATGTACGGCGCGGTGACGTGCAGCAACGAGTACATCGAGTGCGTCGACGGGCAGCTGATGCCGCGCATGTGCGTGCACGGGCACTTCTTTGACGCCGTCGAACAGCGCTGTCGGCCGGGCTGCGAGATCGCCAGCTGCGCGCTGCCCTGCGATCGATGTCAGTTTCGCGCGGATGGAACCAAGTTTACGGTCAGTGGAACATGGATGGCGGTGAATCTGGAGTTTTTTTGATCAAACGCGCATGTGCGACAACATTGTGGGACGTGGTGAGACGTGGTGAGACGTGGTGGGACGTGCTGGGACGTGGTGAAGTTGCAGCCATCGTGCGCCATCGTATTGCCACTACGGAGAAGTGCGCCAATGCACCGCATCGCAGCACGTTCACCACATTACTGCACATTATCGCACGCTCTTGGGGCAGATATGGGAAACAGTCCATTGGTAAAAATCACACTCAGCATCAGCAGTATGTGTACGCTTTGGTTGTGCGACTCAATGCGCGCGGCACAGAGAGGTACACAGGCAGTTTGATGCGTGACGCGGGAATTCAAAGTTGGTGAAGTGACCCGTCTCTGAGATACGGTCAGTCGCTAGGGCCATTTTGAATTGCTGCATCAAACATTAAACTGATCGCTTTTCGACGTCTGCAAATGCATTGAGTCGCAGAACCAAAAGAAGCACTGCCAAAAACACATTCAATGCGACAAACGGAACTTTTCAATGTTTGCTCAGATTCGGACCTGCTATCGCATGTACACGGAGTGCGTGAACGGACGTGAGGAGACGCGGTACTGCGACGAAGGAGAAGTGTTTGATGAAGAGCAGGGCTGTGACGTCAGAGAATGGGTCGAGCAGTGCGTTATAACGCCGACCACGCGGGCACGTTGCGAGGCCATGCCAGATGGCTACAGCTACAAGGTGCGCTTGAACGTTGTGCTAATGGTTGACATACTCTGAAGTAATTTTTAAAACGCTTGTCGGATGCTTTCCGGTGCCACGGAACGAACGGATTGCAGTAGAAAGCTTAGTGGATTTTGACTGACTCATAACGCTGCTAGCAAAACTGATTGTTTTTGTTGCGGCACTATTTTCATGGTGACAACTCACCGATGAACACAAACAGTGTAGCAGCTTGCGAAGCGTTTTGCGGATGCGAGGCGACAGAGAGCGCCTGTCGGTATCGCAATGAGCTCGTGATCGAAATGGGCTCATGGCGCTCACCTTGACTCGCCTTGTAATGCCGGTTGTATCTGCACAAACACAATGCGCCCACTCAGCGCTCATGTCCACCATCTTTTTATTTCACCTCCAACAAACCACCATTTCGTGGCGACAGACCGCCCCGTGCAGCGAGACATACGGCGTCTGTGTGAACGAACGAGAGGAGACACGCCACTGCCTTGATGGGCAAGTGTTCGATGAGCGAAACGGCTGCGACATTCGCGAGTGGGTCGACGACTGCGCCGTCACTCCAAGCCCCATGCCCGGGCCGTGTCACGAGAAACCGGATGGATTCAGTTTTGAGGTACGCAGTTCTCAGATTCAGTATTCAGTAGATGTGTAACTGAGGAAAGTGACGCAGCAGATTCCTTAGCCACTTGTTCAGCTACGCTGTACCAGCGCTCAACTTATTGCTGCGGTTTACTCAGTGTGCGCACAATTAGCTGTACTCCTGAGCAATCAGTTAATGGGACCAATCAAGTTCGTGCAAGTTCAAGTTTTTTCCCCTGTTTCCAGATAGCGAGATGCAACGAGCGCTACGCGGTCTGTGTCGCCGGCGAACGAGAAGTGCGCTACTGCTCCGATGGTCTCGTGTTTGACAGCCAAGTGGGCTGTGTCGCACGTCCACAATGCCACCAACAACCACCGTGTCACAATCGGCCAGATGGCTTCAGTTTTGAAGTAGGACACATTTCTCTATCCTCTAATCATCTGTATTCTGAACTTCTTATGGGTATTGCATGTGATGGAGCCTGCTGTGGACTCAGAATACTTTGCAGTTGTTTTCTGCGTTAAATGTGTTTAACGTGGTTTGTTTCATTGTTAACCCAGATTGAAACGTGCAGTGCGCGATACAAAGTTTGCATCGGCGGCAGCTTGGACGTGCGTTACTGCTCAGAGGGGCACGTGTTCGACAGCAGGCTCGGTTGTGTGCCGCGGGCACAGTGTCAACAGCAAGGCTCACCCTGCGATGGCAAACCGGAAGGTTTCAGTTTCGAGGTCAGCTCGTGCGCGAATATTTGAAAGAAACTATATGGAAACAACGGGGCTACTAAAACGGCTGCTAAAGCGTTTCAGTAGCCTTGATAGAAACCGTTTTGGTAGCCGTGTTTTTGCCTTCTGGCTGCATTTACTACATCGATACTACATTGAACCAATGCATTTTTGAAACACCCAGAAGTTCTGAAAATGCTCAAAGTAATTTTACTCAGATCACGCCGTGCAGCGAACGATACAAAGTTTGTGCTGGTGGCAGCCTGCACGTGCGACACTGCACTGATGGGCGAGTGTTTGCGAGTGGCACTGGCTGTGTGCGAACACTGCACTTGCCAGCCTGTGCACCTGCACATATTTGTCAGGAGGGTGCGTGACACAACATTTTTCAAACCAAAAAATGTCAGAGACACCTAACGTTTTCGATGGCAACTGAAAAAGCAATTTTATTTTAGCAGCATTTTCAAATGTTTTTGATTGTTGTGTGAAAATCTCTTCTGCAGGCGACCAACGGTCTCACGGTGTCTGCCAAACGACCTTTGACGTTTGCATCAACGGTGCATGGACGGTGCACACCTGTACAATCAGCAGTGTGTACAGCAGTGAGCTCGCACGATGTGTGGTCGATGGCAGCTGTTTCACTAGAGCACCAACGACCATTCCAACTGAGACACCACCACCACCACCACCACCACCACCACCACCACCACCACCACCACCACCACCACCACCACCACCACCACCACCACCACCGCAGCAGTGCGTCGATGGTACAACACTAGAAATGTTGCTATTATAAACAAAAAAAATGCGGCTTGATTGATTCTGATTGCATGAGGCCAAGCGTTTCGTGTCAGTGCTGTTTCGTGCGCATCCGGCGTGCTTTGCAGGCGACATCGTGGCCGTCAGCAGCGGCGAGTGCACCCGCGAGTACTTGCAGTGCCGCTCGCGTGTCTTCGTGCGCCAGCAGTGTGCCACCGGGCACGTGTTCTCAGCGTCGTTGCGTTCGTGCGTGCCGGCCAGCGCTGTCGCTTGTGACGCCACAACCACTGCTGTACCAAACAGATGCGTCGGACGTGAGTAGAACGTCGACTGCTGGCACACTGGCACACAGGAGACCACCTGGATTGTTCGCTGAATGCTGATTGGCAGTTGACCAGCCAAAACATGTCTCGTCTCGTGATAGTTTCGCCTGTCTGTCTCCTCTGGCGGAACAGCTTGTCCCGTGCCAACTATGTAACAACTATTTGGCAACAACAAAATGACAACAAAATAAAACAAAATTTTGAAAACTCATCAACCCGGCCGACCGAGGCCACGGCTTCCGAAGTGTCAACCGTTTGGCGTTTATGTACGCTCTCCAGGTTGCACATTTTGCAGAAGTGGATCAGATGAGAGCAGCGGTGTCCGAGTGCAGTAACAGCTACATCGTCTGCGTGAATGGTCGCGAACAACTGCGCCACTGCAACACGAATCGCTTCTTCCACCCCGACAAACGCAAGTGCCAACGGCGTAGTCGTATTCCGAGTAGGTTCTTTCTTTGTTTTTCAACTTTTCTTTTTAAAAACGTCTTAAACTGAAACGTTTCAATGTTTTTTGTAGCTTGCCGCAATGGAACCTAAGTTCGGAATGAGTCGCAGAACGAAGTGATTAACAACTATTAACAATAAAATTTTATGTGAAACTGTGATAGAAAAAAACGTTCATGCCATAACATACAATCGATACCGGTATGTATGCGAAATCAATAGGATTCGTTTGAAACATTTTGTGACCCATGATCGGTAGAAAGTAAAACCCAATCTTTTGTTGACTGTTGCGTTGGCAGTCTTGATTGTCATTACAAATGAACAGGAAATGAGATTATAAAATGCAGAACAATAATGGAGCTTGTCCAGGGCACCATTTTTCACTGACTGTCAGATTCTAACATTTTTTTCTGTGATTCACTGATTACTGATGATTTGATGATCATCATCCACACTGGTATTTCCTCCTCGATATCGTCTTTATCGTGAGTTTCGTTAACACCACCTTTTTTAAAACCACCGTAACACAATCAACTCGACGACTTTTCAAATCGCACCTGCTGATAGCTAGGCTCACTGAGAATGTCCACTGAATATTTTACTGAACAATAAGTTTCTCAGTGAAATGCCCAGTGTTGCAGGATGGTACACGATAAGCAGTATATATTTTCGACTGAAACTTTTGTTATCTGACTGTATCTGACCGTGTAAATCTAAAGAGAACTGCTGAAAAGTGTCCGACCTTCAGCGTTCACTGAGCATGATCAACCAACGCCTTGACTGGTACGACTACCTTGGCACGCTGTGTGCGTTCATCTCCTTCTTCGTCATGCTCTATCTGTTCACATCAATTTGGTCCATCGGTGCTCTCATTCGAAACACTGGCGATCCTATTCTCGTTCGTGACTTTTTTTACGTTTTTACAATTCACTGAAAAACAACTACTCGAGAGATTGATTCCTTGCAACTTGAACGAAACTTCCTTTCGCTTGCCTGTCCGTTGCAGGCTCCATTTCCATGGTGTGTTTGCTGGCGTCGCACGGTCACGTTCTGCCATTACAAAAAGACTAAACGGAGCCAAACGGGTGGCTCCGAAAAATCCATCATCCAAAGTGAATGAAACTGATTCAGTGAACAAGAAATTAGCTTGACGTCTTGGGTCTTGTTTATTTCTGTCTGTGTCTGCTTGTGATTGAATTGAGGGCCATTTAATTATGTGAGTACTTCAGACTGCTAAATAAGTGAACAAATTCTGCTTGACCCGCAATTGTGTGCAACACAACAACAACGAGCTATTTTATTGGAGCAAATTTTCGAAGTATATTCGAACATGATAGTGTGTAAAAACCCCTATCAGTACACGCGTCTTACATAAAACCGTAGAATGTGATATATAAAACAGAAAAACCCTACATCTAAAAGTTTGAATTGAAATGCAACGAAGTGTATACAAACATGAACAACGTCAAAACACCGAAAGAGCAAAAGTTGCTATTTACAAAAAATGTGTGGACATACATGTAATATCACGGGCTGGACACGGACACAATCAACAGACGTAATATAACATCTGAACTACATGAAAAAAAACAATTGTGTCAAGAAAATCGTCGATAAAGACGCGGGAAGGGCAGTTTCGTGCGAAAAACTTGATAATCAAAGAGCAAGTAGTGTTTCAAAAACATCTGTTAAATCCAAGAAAAAATCAAGTTTCATTTGGGCTGCATAGCAGCACTCATTGCGGCTGCGGCGGCGGCTGATTGCTGCGAAAATAGAGCCGCTGAAAAAAGTTAAGTAAACTAAGAGGTTCTGAAAGTAAATTGTGAATGAAGAATTGATCGTAGTTCTTTTGAACAATGCGATGTCGCGCAGTCGCAAACAAACAAACACACGCACCGCGCACACACACACTGGCACGTGTGCTGCTGTTATCTCGAATGCGTGTGCCAGTGTGTTTGTTTGGTTATGTTTCACTGATCAACTACCTTGTGTCATGATGAACACTGTCTTCCGAGTGCGACTTTCAGCAGGCTCATAACGAATGAGCACAGCAGTACATCTTTCATCAGCTAAAGTGCCGCAACAAACGCAACACCGTCTGACCGTATTGCTCGTGTAGCGCGGCGGCGGCTGCCTGCGGCGAGAAGTACGCCGGCGGCATCGGCGGCATCGGGTGGTGCACGTGCGGGTGCGCGTGCGGGCCTGGCGGGCGCTGGTGGTGTGCGGCGGGCGGTGTCCCGTCCATCGACGGCTGCTGGTGCGACGACGGTCGTTGTTGGTGGTGCGCGGGCTGCTGATGCGCCGGCGACATGCCGCCGCCGGCTGAACCGCCCGCTACACTGGTGTTGTTGTTGCCGCCGGTGCCCGTCTGCACGCCGGTGGCGCATTTCAGCTCGTGGATTTTGTGCATCTGCGGTGTGACACCGCCGCTTGGCGTCGTCGTCGTCACGGCAGCTGGCGTCGACACTGAGCTGACTGGGTGCGCCATTTGTGGCGGCGGGCCGAGGTGCGCGTGCGCGTGGTGCTGGTACGAGGAGGACGGCACGACTAGCATCGACGGCACTGGCGTGTACGACAGGAAACCTGCAATGTGGCCCGGGTTTTAGTTGGACACTCAATTGAAGATACAACTGTTATATCATCAATGTCCCCAACAATGTCGACACAAAGCAAATTAAATGACGCTGAAAAAAATCAGTTTCCAACCTGGCGGCATAAAACCGGGATGCGAGACGAACGGATTCGCCGGATGATGCCCGGCGAGGACCGGCGTCATGCTGACTCGCGGCATTGCCAGACCCGCAACTGGGGACGCCTGAAAACGAGCGCGCTGGTGTGAACGGACGGTTCGGAATTTGCGAAGTAAAAATGGAAAGTGAAATGTGCAAGCGTAGTGCCCGACAGCACCTGCTGCGCATGGTGGTGTTGCGTGTGCGCATGATGGTGAGCGTAGTGAGTGGCGGCCGCTGCGGGCGACTGCGGCGGCGGTGCCTTCAGCTCGTCCGTGCTCGTGCCGATCGTGCTACGCGACGACGCCGCCCGCGGCAGACTCTCCGCAGACGCGCTGGCGTTGCCACCGTGGCATGGCGACTGCTCGACCGCTTGTTGGTCGACGGTCGAGGCCGGCCGTGGCGGCGGCGTGGTGTGCGGCTGGCGACTGAGCGCGTGCTGGCCGGCGCACTGCGGCTGCACAACCGCGACACTCTTCGACGACTGCGTCGCGCTAGAGGGCGTGCTGCTCTTGCCCGCGTGCGCGCTCGCATGCGGCATCTGACTCGGCGTGCTGCTGGAAATGAGGCAGGGCTGTGCTGAATGCAACACAGGACGCACCAGGATTCCAAGGTTTTTTCAGTGAACTCATCGCTTGATTTATCAAAGCGAACGGACGAGCGAGCGATGTTTTTAGCCAGGGCTAACCCAGAGAAGCGTACAGAACGCCATCGAGTAGAGCGCCCATCGAGTTTTCTCTGTTATTAAGTGCCTATCTATACCCCCTCGGCGGGGCACGATCCCCCGAACGAACAGACAAGAGTCTAACGCGCTACCAACCAGGCCACGAAGGTGACTAGAATGAGATCAAAATTTGTTTGAGGAAAAAACAACGAATGTGGTTTCACAGTCTTCACCTGATGACACCGGCGGTTGTGGTTGCGGTGCCCGTTGTTGTTGTTGTTGTTGTTGTTATTGTCGTCATCGTTGTTGCTGTTGCTGTTGTTGTTGTTGTTGTTGTTGTTGTTGTTGTTGTAGTTGAGCTTGTACTGTTTGTAGAGGTTGACGCTGATTGGCTGGTGTTGTGCGTCTGTATGACGGAGGCAGTTTGTTGCGTGCTTTGCTGAGTGGACGTGGATGAAGTGGAGGGTGCGACCAGTTCGTTTTGTTTCTCCAGCACTGGCGCAGTGTCGTCGCTGATGTCAGAGTAGGCCGGAGAACGACTGACGGCCCTGCAAATTGAGTGCGTGTGTGTTGTGGTGAGCAAGTGCAGGATACAAGGAAACAAAACAATCTGACTGCACTCAGAAAACGTGTACACTTTCTTAAAGCACTTATAAAGTGGACGGCAATTTTATGATTATTTTTTTAGGTTCTGCGACTCAGTGCGTGTGCAGACCTTAAAACGAGAGAAGTTTATATCTTCATGTGGTAATTCGAAAGGGCCAAAATGACCCTTCCCGATTTAATGGACTCGCATCATTTCACAAATTTTGAACTCCCGCGTCATAACCAACCTGTCCGGGCGTCCCTCCTCCGCGGAACTGGCGTTCGACTCCGGCGCCGCCGGTGGGGGAGTGGACATTTCGAGTTTCGGGAAATCGGCCGTCTCCGTGGAAGTGGTGGACTTTCGACTTCGGCTCTTATCAACGACGCTCAATAATTTCTGCAGACTCTCTTCTTCCTCGGGTGACAGTTTCGTTTTGTTGATACTGTGATTGGTGGCCGCTTTCGGACTGCTCTCTTCCGTCTTCACCCGTTTCTGCGGGGCGACCGCTTCCGTCTTCGGAGTTACAGGCGCCGGCGGGGGCGGCAGCGGTTCGGCGGCCTCCGCTGACTCCGGCAGTGGCTCTTGGAATGAGCGATGAGTGGAATTCTGGTGAAATTTCAGCGCCACACTGCTGGCGAACTGTTTGTTGCACGAGTCGCAGGGACACTGCTGCAGCACGGGCGACATCGGCTCAAGCATCGACTCGCCGATCGCCGATGCCGAGTTGCAGCCGCCGCTCTGGCTGCTGTCGTCGTCGTCGGCGCCGCCTCCAAACGGAACGTAACATCTTTAACTGACTCTCTTCGAAGGATTCAAACCGTTTTGAATTCTGTCCAACCAATCAGCTAGTTGTATATTATATTAGCCAGATGGACTATATATCCGCAAATTGTGTCTTGGAACCAAATTTAAAAAAGTTATAATGAAAAAAGCCACATTGCGTCACCGCAATCGCAGCTGAGAACGAATCTGATCTTCAAGCCGGTAAACAAGAAAGCACGCAAACGATGTACCAGGAATGTTGACCGTCAACTTTGCGTTCGCCGTCTTCGTGTGATTTGTGGTCGATTTCGAGCGATGATCGATCAGACTGAGACTCGCTGTGCTCGTTGACGAGCGACGCAGTTCGGCTGCATTTTGCGATGAGCCGCTGCCGCCGGTGGCGCCGCGGCCGCCGCGTTTGCCGTTGCGACCCTTCGCCGGCGTCAGTTCGAGCAGCGGCGATTCGCATTGTCTGAAAATGGAACGTTTCTTTTGTGTGAATTCCTATTTTGAGGTTTGAAATTTTGAGGCCCGACATTAATCCAATTTCGTCGATCAATTCTCTTAATTCTGATTTACTCTGTTTTTTTTCAAATTTCCCTCTCCCACAGCGATGGCCCGTCACAAAACTGAGAGCTGGCGTATGTTTCATAAGCATCACTTTACTTACGGTTCGGTGAAAGCACTGCACACACTCACGCTTTGGTCAGGTTTACCTAGACCCCGACCTTGTTTATATTTTATGCAATAAATAACCCTCTCAAAACAGAGAATGCAAACATTGCTGTGTGGTTTCAACGTTTGGCAGATGAAAATAGGCGGAAAGTGGAGGACAATTTTTAAAAGGTTTATTACTATTGACAAATGTGCTCATTGATTCAACAACAGTAAAAGTGAAGGTACATAAATCGGTGAAGAAGACAAGACAACTGTTGCCACGTCTGTTGACATTTGCACAACTGATGTTTACTTGCGGACTAGCCTGTTTGTGATATTCACTTAGTTCCACCAAAAAACGGTAAAGCAATTGAATATCAAATTTCGGTTTTTCTGATTTGTTTATTTGCGCTGAGGTCATCAAAACTGTTGAGCGTGCCCCGCTCAAATGCAACAACCGACATGCACACGAATATTACGAGTTTTATGATTCAGCAATTCCACTGCCAACCGAAAATGCTTGAATATCAATTTTCAGCCTGTTTGTTCATTTGATATCTGATTATGAGAGATCGAACTCAAAAAAACGCACCTGGGCGGTGCCCAATCGTATCGAGAGCAGTCTAGTAACGTGCCAACGTATGACTTGCCGCGCCACGTTACATTCACGACCAGCAAACCTAAAACAACACAAATTAATTGTTTTTTCAAAGTAAAACGGCAAATAGAAAATGCCATATAAATAATCATGTGGGGGATCCAAAGATCAATTGCATATTATTTACGCAAGAAAACTGTGCAACACCATCTGCCACTTCTGGGCGGAAACGTAAAACAAATGTCGCACTTATCGATTGTGACGCCCTTGTTCAAGATTTGTTATTCATTTTCACGGCGTCCCTTTTATTCGTTTCCTGTCTTTGACACTGAATTGTCGAAAGAAAAATTGCGGAGAAAAACGATCATAAATAAAAAGGGCGACATGACGGATTCCTATCGCAAGAACGTGAGAAGGCATAAAAGACAATGTCACAGTCACTTATCTACATTGTGTGCCGATCCCGCTCTTCTCTTGACAATCACAATTTATTAGTGATTTCGCCACATTTTCAAAAACAGTGCTCATTCAATTTACGGCATTCAGCTCTGCTTGAATGCAAAACTGAAACAAAAAAACTTGTGCTTTCAACCGACCGGAGGAAGTTTCACTCCAAACGACCCCGTCCAAGTTGACATGCGTGCCCGGCTCGCACGGCCCCAACTGCTCTGGGTCAATCTCGCTCGCAACCGAGCGCACCCACGTGCTTGCGTCGCGCTTCTGAAATTTGAAAAAAAGATGATTTTCAATTCGTTTATGGACTAAGCGATTCGCCTTTGATATTACTCGAATACCCAAAAACACAAAAGTACTGTACTTTCGGACTATCGACAGGTGATTCTAATCTCCAGTGTTTGTAACGTAATGGAAAAAATCTAAAACCACATTTTCTTGCCCAATCAACATGCTTTATTTTTTAGAAATAATCAAAACAAACAAGCAGACTTTATTCAACGTCACATACAGTTCATACAACTTTCTCAAATGTGGTGAATGATAATCTTCGTGATCCTTTGATGTGAAAATTAATTTGTTGCCTATGCAACGTTTCAAACATGTTTTGATAAAAATTTATTTCAAAGTTGGGCCCATCAGCGCGCTGAATTGAAATTGCAATTTCAGCGACAAAACTGCATTCAAAACCCGCTTTCCCACAATTTTATGTATTCAGTGTTCCCCTGAACCTTTGGAAAACTGCGTACACTTATCTAACATTTACATTCAATAAAACTTTGATGACACAAACAACCACCATCACATCACGATCACACCATCGCCTGTGTGCCGTTTTTGCATTTTACACAAGCTGTGCGGTTTTTATCAATGGGCAACGGCAACCTGGTCTTCGGATCCTTGAACATAAAAAGGTGCGCAACAAATTGGAATGTTTTTCTATTGATAAGCGGACACCGTTTTTGGCAAAATCAAAAAAACAACGTCTTTGACTGCTTCTTATCAAACCACCATGAAAAATTCAAATGGACGAATCGAATCAGTCACGTGATGTGGATCAAAGGAAACTTTCGACTGCAAAAATTGAATTTACTTCAAGAAAAACATGCATATCAACGAGTCAAGAAAGTCACATTGGGTAAAATTTCCAAAGACAGCAAGATTTCTATGACATTAATTACACAATCAAAACTGGCATTTCCATGATCTAATAATGTTTACAAGCACCAGGCAGTCTAATCGAAACCACCAAAAGATGGACTGAAAAAAATTGTGCGTCACGTATTAAAAAAAATACATTTCCACAACGCGTGTTTCATTGCACTGCACACATAAAAAATTGTCAAGCAAGCGCGTTCCGTAACATGCGGTGGTTTTGCTTTCATTTTTTACAGGTTTGCAATTTCGGCTGATCGGTATTTTTTTGCAGAAAAATCAACCTTTGAATGTACATGTAATCCACTAACATTTACACACGCACATCAAATCGACTTTCCAGAACAACATTTGCAGAAAAAGGTTTTCCGATCCGGCAAAAGTCATGCGCTTCGTTGAGTTCAGCAATGGGCATGCCAGCACTTGAATTAATGACACTTGTGACTGACAACAAATGAATGCCGTCACGCACACTCGCTGACTCATCACACTCGTAATTGTGAAACAGGGAAACGTTGAAAACAATGTTACTTTCGTGTTTATCTACAAATAACAATCGCAAACCGAGTGTATTCCCGAATGTCAAAGACGTTATTCTTCAAAGAGATCCCTCTCGCCATTATAATGCCATTTGAGTATTTTGCATTTTGTTGACATTTTTTCTGCGGTTTTTGTTTGCACTCAGAGTGCACAAAAAACGCACACAACCACACACATCTTGAAAAGCACGCAATTTTCTAGAGTCCACTGTGTAAAAAAGAGTAAATTGACAACAGCCGTGCACCTTTGTGCCTCCATTCCACATGGGCGATTTTTTTGTCAAGGACACACCGTCAAATGCCGGTACTAAATTATTGCACTGGGGTGACTTCCATGAACACAATTCGACTGTGTGTTTTTGTGTTGTTGTTTTTTACACCGAAGACTTTTTATCAATATTTGAAAGTTTTGCTTTCAGACTTAAAAACAAACAACGAGGTTACGAGGTTCACAATTCTAAAACAAACATAGGTAATTCCAGTTAGCGCTTTCTAACAAATTGTGTTTCTACAATTTCATGTCAGGCGCGTACACAGCGTCTCTGTCCAATCACACATGTGCTTTCAGTCAGATAATCGCAATCTATAAAACACGCGTCAAAGAATGTGTGTGTGTGTGGTCACACTCACACTGCCGTATAATGCAATAGTCATAAATAATGCATCAAGACTTATATCGCACTATATTCGTCAGTGTATTTTGCAGGAAACTTTGTTATTGCGCACATTTCGACAGATTTAATTTGGTTTTCAAAACGGGCGCACTTGAAAAAATAACAACAACAAACGAGCAGAAGAAAAACGACAGTTTTCACACATTCGCGCTTTTTTGTTTTCTGTCGTCATATTTCCGTGTCAGTTTTGATGGATCTAGCTTTGAAATTCGATATTTTGCGGAACAAGGCTTCATAATGTTGTATCACGGCAAAGGCAATAGCTCGCTTGTCGCTGTAAGCTAACTACTAAAAGCTTGAGTGTTCTGGTTTGCGTGGCTGAATGAACAAGCCCCCTCTCCCTCCGTTTTCCGTATACACCCGTGCATTCATAAGGTCGCGGTTGAGCAAAATGAACATCATGGAAACGATATGAGTGCACGCATGAATGCTTTGATCACATATTTCGAGGCGATAAACATCACGGACGCAAAACAACAAAATAATCAGCAATACACGCACGCACACGTACACACACAACCGAATCGGCTTGCAAAAATACAGTGTAAAGGTGGTCGTTAAAAAACGGCAAACGCACTCATAAAACGAAAGCGGGCCGGTGCCGATGTTGTAAAAAATCGGGTCAAAAATTAAAACAATAAAAAGAGAATGGTGTTCGTTTTCTTGTAAAAAGGGAAAGCACAACGCACCTTAGCAGCAGTTGCCTTTGACTTCTTCAGCTCCGGTTCGCCGTCCGTGCTCGTTTCATCCGTTTTGTTCGTCTGCTTCTTTTTCGACGGTCGTCGCGGTGAATTGTTCGTGTTTTGGCTGTTGTTGTTCACCTTTTTACTGCTGGACTTTCGACTCTTGCTTGGCGTGGACGACTTTGACTGTGCGACCGTCTTCAGTTCGTCCCCGCCGAGTGGCGCAGCGTTTGCAGTGGACACGCTGGCGGAGTCTGCCTCCAGGAGCGCAGTGTCGGGTGACACGGCCACGGCCGGCTTGTCGCTGGTCAGCAGCGTTGCTGCGTCGCTGGCACTCGAACACGCACGCTGCATGTCAGACACACTTTCCCGCAGCCCTGTCGTTGCTGTTGTTGCCGTAGTGGCGCTCTCCATTGCGACAGGTGCATTTTGCTGGTTCGCAGTTTCGCTCGTGTGCAGTGACAGTAGCGGCTGTAGCGCAGGCGGCGGCGGTGGCGGCGGCAGCAGAGGCGAGCTTGCCTCGGCAATGTTATTGTTATTATGCTCCTCTGATGGTGTATCGTCCCGGCCGGCTACGTCGCCGTTTGGAAAAACAGCAGCAGCTGATTCGGCATTGGAGCTCGCCGCGTCGTTCGGTAAATCAATAATGAGACGATCCGCGTCACAACTGGTGTCCATTAGTTCACTGGTGCTGCTGCTGTTGAGACACGCCATGATGTGTATTGCTGGAAACAAGGCATACATTCTTTGAAACGTTGCTTTGAATGAATTAGAGAAGTATGCAAACGTTCTCTTTCATAATACAATTGTATCAATGTGTTTGAGGAAACCTGCATGAATCACGTGACGTAACGCTGTTGGCGGTGATAAGAATGTGAAGCCCAAAGGCGCATGAATAATAAACCAGATTCAGATGATCAGCACTGAATAGCATGAAAAAAAGAAATAAATACAGAGAGGGAATGACATGGGAAGGAGCGTACAGGGTGGCAGGCAACTCGAGCACCTCTTCGAATTAAAATCGACTGCAAAATACGACCTACACGCTCAGAATGTGTTCCTTGTCAAAACGTCTGCGAACGGCGCACATTAAAAAGACACCGCTGTTTTCTGGTGCGTCCGTACGTACAGCTTTGGGTGAAAGCAATTAGCGTATCGTCTGTGTGTGTCGGCTGCTGCTGCAAACTCCCATCGGAATAGAACGACTGAACCACCCGAAGCCAGTCAGTTCTTCAGCGTTTTATGCATTGCACGTGCGTATTGATGTGTGCACTGTCACACACAAGCGAACCAAAGCCAACGTCTCTTTTTATGGGTGAACGACATTTCAACGTTTCAATGGTTTTAATTGCCATTGAACTCAAATTTTCAAAGTCAAATGACCGATTTACAGTTAAAGCATTCAGAATGCTAAGTTTCCATAAAAAAACGGTTTTACTGAAATGCAATGAGAGTAATGACACGAGTAACATAGTGCTTTTCAACCAGGAACGGCAAAACTGCACACATATTTGCTCGCTCGGGACGAGTATTAGCAGTGTGCTGCTGGCTGGGCGGATGTCCTTGTGTGCCAGCATATATAAAAGCATCCATACACTCGCAACATACACAACACAATGCTGCGAATATGCGGTTGTTACGATCGTACACATTGTGTATGCTTATTACGCTTAACATACAGAGATACTAGAAGACAAATGCTTCCAAATAATAACATTATATTATAAATGCCATGTGCATAAACGATGATGCGCTGCAATGAAATTGGTGTGAACTATGCAATTATAGCATTATGTACTGACGAAAATTATGTGTGGCTGATGTCAAAAGTGATGCACGTGGAACAGGTAATCTTCTTTGAAATACACACACACGACCACATGCGAATGTGCATGATGGTCATATTACCAATTACGGCATGTGAGAAAACGTACGTGTCACAAGTGTAAAATGAAAAAGATCTCTCTCTCTCTCTCTCGCCTCGCTCTCTTTGCGTCCTATTAAGTTCAACATTTATGAGATTGCAGTCGCATGGAAAGATGAGATAAGACAGAGATTTATATTTCATAACACAAAATATGAACATGAAAAGTTGCACACGGAAGAACGCTGCAAACGCCCATGTGCAAACTGACCTGTGCACCTCAAAATCCTTCTTACTCAATCTGGTTCACTGAAAATAAACAACATGTGGTGTTTTTGTGTGAGAAAATTTCAACTTTGCAAACGATTGAGGTTAAAAAAGGTGCACTCGGAAAATTGCTGCTGTGAGAAATGAGTTGTCATCAAAAACAGATTCTGTAAGACGAAAACACAATAACTTTTACGACACATACAGCATGCTGGCAGAAAACAGCAAATATCTTGTAAATGTAACAGAAACAAGCAGACGGCATTTCAAAATAACACATGATGTCTTTACCCGAATCGCTGCCTGTTTTAAACACCGTTTCCACACAGAAATCTGCGCATGTGAGCATGGCAATCGAATGAAAAAAAAACTGTTGAACAATGCGATTTGCTTTGCAGCTAAGTGATCATCGTTGTCGCCGTAACCATGAAGATTGCTTGAGCGAAAGAGAGAGGCAAACTGAGAAAAACGGAGTACATATATGTGCAGGGGAGTGGAAGATGGAAGATGTAGGGAGCGCGAGACTGAGTATGTGCAACGATCGCGCGGTTTTGGGCCGCCCGGGGCGACGCGAACACGCGGATACGAGTAAAAGGGCAGACAACGCGCTGGCCACGGTGTACACACACATCGACAAAATGCGTATGCGACTGAGAATGTTCTCTCTCTCTCTTTCTGCTCTCGCCGTAAGCGCGCGAACGAGACGAAACAGACAGACTGACTGTGCACGCGTTAGACATTTGCCCAAATGCGCACCTCGCTGTGCAACTGCACTATTTTGGCCACTTAAAATTGGGCAAAATTTTGCACCCAATTTTGTTTTTTAAAAACATAGTTGACCATATGCATGCCGAAGTCAGGAACTCTTGAATTTTTGAAAACTTTCAAATCTTTTGTCAAATTTCATGCAATTTATCCCCACAAAACGTGGCAGTTTTCCACCGCAATCTGGCAATCGTGCATTGTGTGTGCGGTCGGCATAAAATACGAACACACACACACACACACACACAATGTGTACATTGACTACACGTATACAACAGTATGAAAGATAACGTTTTCGTTGTGGCTGTTTACTTGGTGGCTGTGATGAAACGCTTCATGTCGCTGACACATGGTTTTGCAATTGCAACTTTGAAAGTTTCAAAATGAAAACGACGTTCAGGTTCAGGCTTCGCATTATTCACAATCAGAGTCAATAAATAAGTAGATAAATATAAAAAACACGTTTCACGAAAGTCCAATTAACAAGTGACGAAGTGAGAACAAGTGAAGGCGGAAACACCATTTAGTTTTTCGTCCGTACGCACAAACGTCGTTCTAAATCCCGTACGCAAACTAATCGTGTCCGTAATGCATTAAGATAGCACACACGACACGATTTCTAAATCGCGTGGCCATTTTTTTACGTGTCGTGTCCGTGCGTACGCACAAAAAACTAATTGCTAAACGCGCCTTGAGCGTGACAAGTTGGCCAGAAGGACATCGAAGTGTAATAAAAAGCATACGATAGGAGAGGACAGACCAAAAGTGCACTGCAAACTCTGTGCCAGATTTATTTTATTCGACAGAACAACAACAACAACAACAACAACAACAACAACAACAACAACAACAACAACAACAACAACAACAACAACAACAACAACAACAACAACAACAACAACAACAACAACAACAACAACAACAACAACAACAACAACAACAACAACAACAACAACAACAACAACAACAACAAAAAAACAACAACAACAACAACAACAACAACAACAACAACAACAACAACAACATAATACTACCATGAAAAATGATCATCATAACGCAAGACGCAAGTGAGACAGCCATCACATTTCGACGACAATGACTGCAAATTTGCACACTGCAGCATTTGATTGTGATCTTCCTCTTCGGCTGTTTCGGATAGAAAAAGATTTCAGCGGATCAGAACAAAAAAGTTGCGCGCAGGCGAAGAAAAAAGAAAACCACCCGACAAAACGGTGCTAAACGCTGGAACGCAAAGCTGGTTGGAAATGGCAACGCTCTTTGAAGAATGCTGGCTTTCTCGATTACGTTTTTGTTTTTTTTTGGTTCGCCGGTTTGAAAGTGTGCCCGCGTGCTTTTGACTTATCGAAAACGTGTCCGAAGCAAACATTTTGGTTGCGAACATCTGATCATATTCGGCAGTTTTATTTTCAACTTGAAAATGTGAATCAAAATTTTTTCTACACACAGAACACGCTGCAGTTGGCAAGCTAATTGAACGGTTTAATAAAACGTTAAAACTTTGAACATCTCAAAAACATGCAAAACAAATTGTTTCAATCTTATTCGGTTTCAGAAATTTCACAGAAAGTGGTGTTCACATCGCAGGGCAGCAATCAAGCTCAAAATGTACACCACGTCACACGTGTATCGCCGTGTCCGGTGTTTGCATTGGATGGCTGCATTGCAGATAAGCATAGACGCTGAAAAGAGGAGTAATGACCGATAATAAAACGCCTGTCTGTGCCGCGCATGCCCCCGAGGTAGCGTGGTAGCTCAACACACCACATCAATTTCAAAGGATATCGAGAAACAAGAAAACTGAGTTTCTTCACTGAAATCAGAGCAAACCGGTGGTTTCTAAATATGAACCTGAAGTCAATCAATTGTCGTGCCATGGTGCTCTTTCAAAAACAGTAAAACAACAGTCTCAGTGAAAATAAGTTTGAGTGGTAGGACAAACGTGTGGCACGTTTTATGGAATGTCAAAATAATGGCAACTAGGTGAAACGAGCTAAAACATGTACATGTATGTAATAGAGCAACATGGACAGATGTGCACAGACGCACACACTTCCCAATATATTTGAATACCTATTGAGACCGTAGTACGGTGGTATACATTCGAGTATTAATACCAGCAGCAATCATATTACACTAAAAAATGATTGATTGCTTGGGTAGGGTTTGCGTTATGTATGGGTTAGCGGGTGGGCCGCACCAAAAAACCGACAGACTCCTGTTGCATTGCGAAGAGATTTTTTTCTCTTTCTATTCAGATCGTTGTCGAACGTGTCGGAATATCTGCACGCGCATTATAAAATCGCAATAACGCAAATTACTCGAACAAACAAAAACAAATACACGCCAGCACACGGCTGCATATTGGACGCATTGTTTTGTTTGCGCTGAAACGATCTACACACGTTTGAACATGACGGTGCACACACAACACACAACGCAACACCAGTGGAAACGCGATTTTCCAGATAAAAAAGTGCACGACATGTATTAATAATACACGTGCGAAATGGAAGTGACTGCCAGAGACGCCGAGAGAAGAACTGAAGAGAACGAAAATTGACTGACTGCTCGCAGACGGGTCGTGTGCGGGCTGACGCACATAATGGCGCTCGCCTGGTGTGTGCAGTCGCTGACCAACAACATTTTCAACAACGTTTGCACTGGAGTATCCGCTCCGCCAACAACACAACAGAGCGCTTGAAACGGCGTTATCTGACAAGTTCATTTTACATCGAAAACACGCGCCAGCTGGTTGGTTGGCTGCATCTGCAAAGAGTGCACGAGCACAAATGCGCCAATAAGCGAGGTATAATTATTTTTTGACGTCCTGTTTCGTTTTGGTTCTGTGATTTTGAACGAAAAATCTGGTTTCGGTTCAAACAAAATATGTAGAACAAAAAGAAAGTTTCGCAAATATTGCGTTCAGATCAATCGAATCCCAATGTGCTTGCTGGACTGGCTGCATCGACGATTTCAAAATGGCAACCAACCACACCGAAAAACATATTCCCAAAAAACAATTCAACTTTTTGTTGAACCTATTGTTAAGTGCCACTAAATATTCAGATAGCACTTTTCATCCAAATGAACAGTGCGTCCCTCAAACGGTTGCAATACGGCAGTTTGAATATCAATTGCTATTGCGCAGACGAGACACAAAAACCGCACGTTGTTTGTGGCAATGGAGAACAGACGTGCAAGCAGGCGCTGGTGCATCGTTTTTATGCAAAAGTACCTGAAACGGTGCGCACAGATTGAAGTTGAAAAACCGATTAACTAATGGGTGACAAAAGACGTGATGAGGTGCCGATAAACATATGTTTTCTGATTTTTTTGCAATTTCAAAACTGAACAGACCAGCGCCAAATCATAAAGCCAAAAATCGGAGGAAAATAATAAGTTATAAAACGACTCGTAAAACAATACCGTTTTTTTGTTTTTACAAACTTCCGTAAGTCAGGTTTATGGTAACTCTAAGTTCAGGAGACTAATCCGAAAGACCGAAACCGAAAGGTCGCAAACGCTGTGGCCAATATCAAGCCACATCAATTTGCAATTGTCAAGGGTGATTTTATGCGGATCACCAACCAATAGAACAGGACCATCGTACTGGGAGACGGGAATGCATTGAAATCGTGATGAAATGACATCAAGCTTGAACAGCCATCAAACATTCAGAAAATCTGCGCCATTTTCCGACACGGTGGGGAGGCAACATGTTTGCCATTTGAGATGATTTTTCTGTAAAGAAGCTCATTAGAGGTTCGAACAGCGTTTGTCTTTCAAGGGGAACACCCGCTGGGTCGCGTACAATGGGCAACAAGGAAGCAGGGAGATTGTTGCCTGCATCGTGAATCAGGCAAGCAACGCCGAGGGCATGAACGCCGCTATAAACCGCAAATTGATGTGCGTATTATGACATGTTGATTGTTTTCTCACGTTGACGGTTTTTCTTTCACAAATGGCAATTACAAAACGCCACAAAACCTCTGTTGCAGTAATTGCGTAATTGTTTGTTTTTTATTTTGCTTTCGACTCCCGCAATTCAGACTTTCCGAAACACAAACGCGTTTTGTTGAAATTTTATTTTCGTTTGGAGTACTCAGCAAGATTTATTCAAAAAAAAACCATAGCAAAAAAACACTGCAGCAAAAGCGGCAAAGCTGAAACCGCAGAACAGCAAAGAACGCGTAGCGCAAACGTTTGAACGAAAAAAAAACGAAACCAAAAAACTCTTCAGTCAAACTGATACAGATTGTGAGCGGGTGGTAGAACATCTGATGCACAAAAAATGATAAAAAAAACGACAATACACGCGGCCAAGCAAAAAATGTTCAAAATTTGTACAAAATAACAAGACTGCACGAAACGTACGCACGTACACGCACCAATCGCTTTTTTGTACACTTTCATGCTGAGCACACGGCACGCTAATTTTGCAATTACAGTATTACTCGTCTCATCAAGTCGCATTTTCAAAACTAACCACATAAAATTCGAATGTTGTCTTCAAACTGTGTGTGACACTCCAGAAAATGGCTCAAAGCGGAATGAATAATGAATTCGAACGCAACTAAAAATACACAAATGAACTTTTGACTTTTTTCTGTGACCGTTGCCAAATGTATGGGGAATAACATGAAGAAGTTACAACTTCTCCACAAACAATGATGACAGAAATTTCGTAAATTGAAAGCGAAATTTTGCACCAATAGCAATTTGACATGACATCAACCACCGCAACGTTGAAACCTGTCTAATTTTTCAGAAAAAAAACGCTACAAAAAACTGCATGCGTTCGCCGACAAAAGAACGGTAAGTAAAGCAATCAAAAACGCATAACACCTATCAAGAGTAACATGTTTTTAAATAAAAAACAATCATATTGTTTGTTGGCTAACAATAAACGGGAATCACAGAATATCCAGAAGAGATTGTTCTGCTTCGATAGCCGAAATAAAACGGTAGAGGCTGAATTTCGATTGAAAAAGTAGAATCACGAAGTTTTTCCATCTCATTGCGTCAGTCAGGAAACTTTTACACAATACCTAAACAGTTTAAAATAAAAGAGGGCATTAATGATCTACCAGAGTGTGTTTTAATGTGTTTACCGAGGTTTTTCGTTTTTTTATTCAACGGAAATAAACATAAAGAAACGATGTTTCGCATAAAACCCAACTCCAAAAACAACGGTACAACATGTAACTTTACAAATTGCAATTTTTTTCTTGAATAAACACAGGTTTATTACATGGTTTACACAGTGCATCGGACCACAAATTGCGACAAACCACACTTCAAAAAGCGAACAATTGCACAACTTGGAAACAACAGTTCCATAATACACAGAAAACAGTTTCAGACCCTTTATGCGCTCATATGGACACAATACTAATTTATAATTTTCATTTGTACTACAAGGAAAACAAATCTGACTGGTTGGCGTGAAACTTGCAAAAATTCAAACCAAACAAACAAACAAACAAACAAACAAGCACGACAATCACGAAACGCCCCGACTCAATCACGTGTCAATCACTATCATAACACTTTCAGCAGCGTCAGGACGACGCCGACGGCCGCCGAGAGCATGACGTCAGTGGACACAGTCTGCTTGGGCGGTGCTGCGCGCGACACACTCGGCAGGCCCATCTGCGCCAGAATGACGTCACCCTGGTGCTTCTCGTAGCCGCCGTACGGACCGACCGGCTCTGCCGTGCCGTACAGCTCCATCGTCCAGCTGACAAGGTTGGCGTCTGCGAAATGACCGTCGAAAAATGATGCATGATGAGACAGGTCTTGAATTCGGCCATGTCGATCGATTGATCACTCTTAATGCCAAGGAACCAACAGTAAACACTCAAGTCAACACTGGCACTCTGCTACACATGGCGAAGTTGCACTGGCACAAACAAGCAACGCACACAACGCTGACACGCGCGCCGCTATGCGTGTTCGGTCTGTTTGTGACTTGCAATATCACTTTGTTATAACAGAGTGCACTGTGTTCCGACTAGGACGTTGAACGCCAGCACTGGATGGATTACAGCAGGAAGCAAAGCCAAAGAACAGCGATGACTAGCGTGCAAGCACCGACCTTCCCAGCCGCGATTGGCGACCTCGAGCGCCCATAAGCCGGCGGCGCGTTCACCCCAGAAATGCACGGTCATGAACGGCCAATGTGAGAAACCGGCACGCGAGACGTCGCGGGCACGACGCGGCAGCAGTGTCGAACGGGTGCCTGTGGAACATGAAAGCGTCGCTCACTGGAGGTTACATGAAACTTAGTAAGAGCAAAAGGTGAACAGAACCAGTGTCTGCTGAACAAGCGCTGGCTGATTGGCTGCGTTTCCCTCGTTTAACTGCAGTGTTCCGTTGTGTCCGGGACTCAATGCAGCCAATCAGGCTGCTGTATTGTGTTCACCAGCTTGGCGCTGCCACTTTTGCAGTGTCCACGGTGCTTCAACATTCCCATACAAAAAAACAGTCGCGCCATCAAATGAACCACGTTGTGATGGGATGGGTGCGCTCAAGCAAACCAAAAAGCGCCCACCGACCGGACGGCGATATGAGATAAATCTCGAGGTCGCCGCGCTTCAACGCCGTCAACGTGATGATCGCCTGCGTGTGCTCGAGGAACGTGACGCGAGCGCTCAGGTCTCGCTCGCAGCCGTTCGTCTGCATCGTGATCTTCAGGTGGCCGCCGGGCGGGATGCGCTGGCCGCGTTTCGGGTAGACGACCGTGCAGGTGCGGTGGCGCGGCACACGGCGCCACTGCAACGCCAGCCGCACCATGGCGCCGGCGTCCATCAGTCCGTAGCCGAACGAGTGCGACACGTTTCGGCCGACGCCGTTCGCCTGCCAGTCGGCCGAGCGCAAGCCGAGCGGCTTCGCCGTGCGCACGACGATGTGCTGCATGTCGCGCCACGTCAGCAGCGGGTTCGCCTCGAGCGCCAACGCCGCGATCGCCGCCGCCAGCGGTGCCGACGCCGACGTGCCGCTGTGCATGCGCGTGCACGAGTGACGCAGGTCGGTCGTGATCTGCACATCAGGGCGACACACGCTCATTCGTTTGTGTCGACTGTTTCAAGGATGCTGCGCGAGATTTCACCAATCAGCGGCTTCTGATAATATCTATATATTTTTTTTTGCTTCTGCGACTCCATGCGCGAGCACAGATGGAAAACCCGTTTCGTGCTTGGGTGCAGCATTTCAAATTTGGAGAGCCTTGAGACACTCTCGGGTGGCTTGAGATTTTGAATGGCCGACTCAAAGTATAAAACAGGTTTCCACACGTGCAAACGCGTCACAGCACTACAAACAAGATAACAACAACGTTTGCGAAGAGTGCCACCAACCAACGCGAGCACTAGCACAAACTGCAAACCGTGGCCACTCACAATCATCTGTTCGCCCTGTGCGCCGGAGCTGAACGTGGTGGCGAGCGTGGAGCTACACGCCTCGCTGTACCACGGCACGTTGCCGTTCTCGGTGGCCGAGCTGATGCTGAGCGTGTAGATGCTGTTCGTGTAGCCGTCGCAGTTGCAGCTGTCCGCGTCACGCCCGCCGTTGCCGGACGCCCACACGAAGATCGAACCTTTGCCGTTGCGACCCTGCCAACAGAGTGGGTGAACAGTGCGCAAAAATGTTCCAACGCACGAAACGGCCAATTATTATTTCAGACTGTTTCAGGTTAGAAAAAAATGACACAAGGATTGCAATCAGCGTTTCAGACTTAAGCACGTAACTTAAGAAATGGTAGTAAATGCACAAAACATGAAACAACGATTGTCATGCACGAACTGGAGTAGCTACTAACGTTCTGGATACCCCGCTCAAAGGCCATACGAGCGAGTCGAGCCGGTCCATCGACCGTCCGTCCGTCATCGTCCGGTCCCCAGCTGGCCGAGTAAATATCGATGTGATCACGATTGTGCGAGAGACTCGCTGCTTCCACTGCGTCTGTCACGTCACCATCAAGCATGCGAATGCCTGAATGTTGAGTCTTTTTTGAAGTTCAAATTTTAATTTTATAATTTTTGTTCATTTTAATTTTTTTCAGCTTTATCTTGCAAAATCTGTGATTCCAAAATTCCCCATTCCCCACGCCCACAACATTCATTCAGTTTTATACTTTTGGTCCCTTTCGAGCACTAAAAACGCTAACCGCAATGGTGTAACCAATCATTCACAAAAAACTAATCCGTCTGGCGTCTCCCAAAGTGTTGCAATCGCATTGCCCGGAATGTACGGCGCCACAGCACATTTCCTGTCCGATTCTTTCCCTCAACACAAATGTGAAAGATCTTTAGCACCATCGTGCATCTATTCTCCATTAGGGAGCTCAATTCTCAGCTACATTCGGGTGTTTTTATCTGCGATCAATTTCCGATTACATTTTTCGTGAGAAACATTTCCACGAAATAACCGCGAAAATATTCCCAACGGGCCAACTGACGTGTTTGGACTTGGAAAGCTGCAGGATAATGCTGATTCTGCATGCTCATTTTAACGTCGCCGTTATTTCGTTTCGCCTCTTTAATGTGCATGCACTTTACAATTTTAGAGTTTCGCAGTTCACTTTGGAATATGCAGGTTTGAGAATTAAGCGGACCCCGCTGCCGATATTAGGTATGCCGACCGGGTTAAATTCGGCCCGAAAATGCGGAAAACAAAGTGAACAATGCGAAATAAAAACAAAACACAATTTTATTGGTTCATAAAACTGCAGCATGAAAGTGTGTGAGCGCCATCGGGTGCGCATTCCATTCGATTGCATGGCACCATTTCTCAAACCACGTCACTGTTGCTTCCAGCTTTCAAATGTCGTTTCGGTTATTTTGCGATTCTGTTCCACGTCCCGCGCAGTGCCAATGCAGTCAGCTTATAGCGGCTTCTGTTGTGCATAACAGTAATCAATCATGCATGAATAAGTTAATATGCCCCTCTATTGCCTGTTCTCTTTTCAGTCTCTCCGCTCAAAGCCCAACCACCGGAACTGCTGCTTTCACTGCAACTGAACTACAATACAGAGTGGGCCAAAAAAAAGGTTCCATTTTCAAACTGCTGTCACTGGCTGGTGTTTTATTATTATGAGCTGAAATTTTCAGCACTGATAAAACATGCGTTGCCATTTTACTGACAAAATTTTTTTTTCGATATATAATTCCTAGCGCTCACTGTGGCAGATTTTCTAAAAAGCTCGAAAAATCAACAAATTGACTGAAATGAGTGCAAGAAAAAATTAGTATAAAGTGTATTTGAATTATTTTTTTTTTTAGAATTGTTCAGTTGATTTTTTGTTTTCTGTGTTGCTCTGTCTGTTAATTTGTTTCTTTTGAAAAGTTTTTCTGCGGTTTGATAAAAACAGTGTTTAGTTTCAGTTTTCTGCAGTTTTGTCTTGGTTAAGTGGACAGCAGAACAACGGGTCTGGTGTGCTATCTGGTGGGAGCAATCTCAAAGTTTTTCTGCAGTGACTCGCCAGTTTCGCGTAAAATGCCATCCAGCCGCTGCCGGACGACAAACCTTGATGATGATTTGGATGTCTATGAGCAATGATTCGTTGTTAAAGTCTTGGTTAAAAATCCGTTTTTTTGAAAATTTGGGAATTTTTAAACATTGTGCTGTAAAACTGAATCTACTTGACCAAACTGGAAAAAAATTTTGTCAGAAAAATGGCATCACATGTTTTACCAATGCTGAAAATTTCAGCTCATAATATTGAAATACCAGCCAGTGACAGCAGTTTGAAAATGGAACCTTTTTTTTGGCCCACCCTGTACTATGAAACCATACACACCATTGAACCGCCACAGAAAGCGCCCATATATCTGCATTTCCCCCAGCGTTTTCCATTCTGTACAGCCGCATTATATAACTAAAATAAAATTTAATCCGATATAAAACTCTGGTCATGTGTTGTTGCAATGTTATACTGTAGTAGTGCACATTTTAAAGACAGCTTTTACAACTTGTGTATCATTTCCGCTTGTCCACTCTTTAGTGTCGGATTGAAATGTGTTATCTATGCCATATGAAGGACCGCATCACAAACCACAAACCAGAATGTCAGCAACGTGCGGTTACAATGTCTCATTGTGGCTGATCAAGAAACGGCTAAAAAGCCAGATGTTCTCAACAATTTCATGTATAACGTTTCCTTAGTTAAAACAACAAGTTAACTACTAACAGTAATGAATTCATTCCAGCACACAAGCCAAAACTTCCTCTTTGCTGAACTTTTTAAACGACCCCCCCCCCACCAACAACACAAAATTTTCAAAGCACATAAATGCGAGAAAATTTACAGCTAAAAGTAGTGTGTTACACGCTGGTCAAACATAACCAACCGATCGAATCCAATAAAATACATGAATAAATAAACACAAACAGAGCCCATATAAGGGATGACTTAAGTGTGCTGGACTGGTCACTGCGGCGTCCGCAAATCGTCAAGTGGAGATATTTGCAAATACGAGCGAGTAAAGAGTGAATTGTTAAATAAATAAGTGAGACAAGGCCAACAAGTGACGAATGTCAACAAGAAGGCTCAGCACTCACTCAATTCGTCTGCTCTCTTCCTGTCGTCAGAATGTACAAAATGCAAACACATTCGAAAAATCGTCGTCTCTCAAGAACAGCACCGATTCCGTCTCAAGTAGCTGCACTGACCATCGTTCTGGCCCCCCTGAGCACACACGCGCGTCTTGCTAGCGAGAAATTCAACGATAATAACGGCGTGAAATTGGTCACTGACCGGAAACTTATTTGCAGCAACACACACACAAATAACAATTCCGCTTCGTTAAATACGATAATGGCGCCAACGTCGTTAGACTAATGTACCAGTGCGGTTCGCTAATTGGTTAGAAACTGCAAAGGTGCGGTCACCTCCAATGCGCGAGTCGTACGCGATGCCGACGATGCAGAGCGTGTTGTTGTAAACGGCCGCCACCTCGCCGGCGCATCGGGTGCCGTGTCTGTTCTCGCCACGGTCGTCGTAGCGCGGTGTCGGGTCGTCGTCGTGGTCATTCACGTCGAACGATGCCTGCGTGTCCTGAAACGAAATCGAGAACGAAACTTGTGAACTTGCATCTTTAAAGCTGATACGCCTACACAGAATGCATGCATCAACAGCACGAGTGTGTTACCAACCAATCAGTTTGTTGTATATGTTATCCAGATGGAGACTGTACTTTCTCGTCGGCAAAACAATGAGGTCTTGGTAACGTGTTGAAGGCGGATCAGAGTGCAATTAAAAATCATAACATGCCCACCATGATGTTAGTGACACTAACGGCAAGAAGACTTTGCCTCCTGCCGATATCCCCCCTTAAAATCCATCGGTTCACTAGCCCCTGGAGAAAACAAACACAAAAAGACAGAAATTCATTTGCATTCCTCCTCCTCCTCCCTTATTCGTACTCCTTACGCAATGCGTTTTAGTAAAAACATTGCTTGCGAAAATAATAAGAAAATCGGTATAATTAAAGAACCCCGCGGCGTTTTAATTACATGTTCGAGCGCAAGCCCCTTTCAGTTTTCGTGCTGTGGCCCAAGAACGTGAAAATGAATTACAATATACCGGGTATAGTTCTGCTTTAAATTTAGATGGTTTTGGTTTATACTGTTGCAAGCAGCGAAGCGAAATAAAAACGGCTGAAAATCATCATTTCATGGCATTGAATCGTCGTATAACCTCTAATCTCCCGTTCAAAGGCCAGCCAATAATAATGATTGTTAATAAAAGAAATAGCGCTAGACAATTTTCAGTCGAAAGACGAACAACCTCGAGCATTCTGTGTGGTGCGTTCGTCTGGAAAATACTGCCCAATAAGGAGGCATCACAGTAACGTCTCACAACCATCGCCACAATTTCATACCGTTTTAACATCAGAAAGATGTACGTGACAGTTCCCATAGTTAGACGACGCTTAATGAGCCGTAACAGCAAGATTGTGCTCGTTGGTTAGGAGAACTATAGATGCAATCTTTGGAATTATCTGAACATTCTGTTCATAAAATCCAACCAGAATGCAAGGATGAGCACATGGTGACACAATATGACTCACATAGTTGTCGCGAATGTCAGGGTGCGTCCGTTCAAGACCGTCGTCCAGAATGGTGACCACGACGTTTTTGCCGGTGTAGCCAAGCTCCCACGCAGCCTTCACATTGTGATCCAACTCACCGGGGCGGTGCTGAAAACAGTTTTTTTTCAATTTCACTGTTAAGATTGCACACGGATTGATTGATATGTTAGCAAACCATTTCAGTTCAGTTGCATTCATTCATCACGTGTCCCCACAAGTTGCATTGCAAGCAGTGCACTCCCATTTCAGCAACTCACATTTTGGCCAACCTCTAAACTCGTGTCGCGACAATTTGAACAAGCAGACGCAACGCAACGTACGGACACTTGAGAAACTTCAGTAGCGACATATTTGTACCTCAAATGCACTCGATACGACGACACACGCGTCACCTCCAAAAAGCAAAGTTTGTGGCCCACTCACGCCCCCCGAAAAATGTTCAGCACACAGGGGAGGAAGAGAGAAGAGAGAGAGTTGCGCACGACAATGGAACAAACATCATCATCACAGAACAATCAATCGAAATCACTTTTCGCCAACAGTAATCGAAAAATAAGTGCCGAAGAGAAATCGTGTGACAGCCAGCAAATTAGACACAAGCAATTTGAGGCTATGCCGCGAGGCCAGCGGACACGTGCATGCTGTTTTCTGTCAGTTTTGTTTGTATTATTTATTTATTTTCCGCGTTTTTTCCCCATCTCAATAAGTCTCAAGTGCGCACATGTGTCATGGCACTCGCTCATTGATGCCAATTGCTGTTACAAAAACGTCCCACGCACAAAAACTTGTGAACTGACTTCTGCACAAACTTATCATTCGCAATCACAACTGCATGAAACAAAAACAAATCAGAAAAATCTCCAATTTGCAGCATCCGATAAAATAATAATCCGAAACAGTAGTTACAACAATAGATCAAACGGCGACGACTCGACAAATTGGCAATTGACCTAGTTAAGAATCGTTTGTCACGGTAGCCGTTTGAAACTCGCTGCTAATTTCACACACACACACACACACACACACACACACACACACACACACACACACACACACACACACACACACACACACACACACACACACACACACCCACACACACACACACACACACACACACACACACACACACACACACACACACACACACACACACACACACACACACACACACACACACACACACACACACACACACACACACACACACACACACACACACACACACACACACACACACACACACACACACATCTAGTAATAACTGTAAATCGCGTCAGCTTGGAGCAAAAACACGAATAACCGCTTGTCAAATCAACCGCGGCTCACTAATTTTAACCAATGATCCCGAAAAACATGTTCAGAGACGATCGGTATCTCAATCACGAGCTTCCCTAAATCAATTTTTACGACATTGACATTTCATTTGTTATTATTACGCATATCGCAAAGGCAATAACTTCTGGCGTAACCATATTCTCATGGCCCCTTCAAACGTTCGTATTGTTAGTGTGTGGCATTGTCAGATCAGATCAGATTGGTGCATCAGTAAAATCTGATTTCACCCACGGTTGGTGACCGCAGGGGAAATTGGCGAAACTCGCAGACGATCACATCACGCTACGCTATACCTATTCATTATTGCGCGTTGCAATGCAACGTCGTGCAAGTTAAAAAAGTCTCTGTCTCTGTGTGATGTGTTTGTTGTCTGTTTTCGTTTTTCAATTTTTCCATATCAGCCGTGTTGTAAACGCACATTTTGCAACGTTCACAAGAACTACATTGCTAACTAATTCAATTCGTCGCAATTGCTTTCGACGTTTACATCAGTGACCGAGGGTACGGGGTAAACCCGACCAAAAATTATTCATTATCATTTTTATAATCCAAAATTGAAAAGAAACGTCGTCAAAGCAGAAACCTTGGCTGAATAATACACACAAGACCAGCTCAAATGTCAAAAGGCATTCAGTCGTATAATTTCAAACTCGGTGGATTCAGAAAAAAAAACCTGCAAAAATAGTCAATGTTTTCGGTTGAGTGAATTTCAATGAAAAACACCGGCTTTGACTTGGTATTCTCAGAGATGCAAAAACACACTCGTCAGAATAAAAACGGATAACAAATACAAATAACTGACTGTGTGAATGAATGACCTTGTACAATGGAAAATATAATTCGCAATCGCAATTCCTTTCAATTTCTTCTATCCTTAAAAAACCAAGCAGCAGGTGGAAGCAAGAACCAGGCAAGGTTGTTTCACAATCAGTTGTGCCGTTATTGTTGTTATTATCGGCATTCGTGTGACAAAAGGAAAGAGTGGAGAGAACTGATTCATGCAAGATTGAAATTTGCATCGTCTGAAAAACTAGCTGCTTCCATTGCATGGGCAATTTCACACAGTCCTGACCAACAGCCCCACTGTTCCATGGACAATGACCATACACTTTCGACACAATGCACATGCTTGCTATTTTTCAGCTTTAAGCTTTTTGTTATCAAAATCCAGTGATAGCTGCGCTGCTAGCATTCGGTCTTGATAAAGATACAATACCTTTTTTTCGAAGTCTGTCTGACTAGACCAAGTGCGTGCAATTCAATGTGTATGCTCTGTAACAAATAACCATCACATGAAGTTCAATGAAGGCGCTCAGGTGAAGTAATGCAATGATGCAGCTATCAGTTTCCGGGTTGTCTGTTCAATCCTTGGCATTGTCTGTTCTCGAATGTTCTTTGAATTGATAAAATGGAAAACTTCATTAAAACTTGAAGAAAAAGAGAACATATCATATCTGCACGCGAGACTGACGACGACAATGCCATCCTGTCTTTTTTTAATTTCAACTCCTGGTTTTCAACAAGTTCGAAAACTGCCCCATCCCCATGTTAATTTCTTTCGTTTTCAACAGCTTGCATCGTCTCTTCGCCTGGTAAAACTAGTATCTGTATCAGTCTGAAAATGAGCAGCACCGAATTTGCAATCAAACATTTTTGCGAAATACTCATTCGTTGACGCATTCAACGCAACCGGATATGCTGTCGCACAAAAATGTGTGTGCGTGTGTGGAGGCGAGGCACCAATGAAACAAACGACGACAAAAATGTTCATGCGCTCGCCACAAAACTCAATTTGCAGTAATTGCGCGTCAATTGTATAAGTGAATCGAACCAATAACACGATTCCGCGTCGCTCTCTCGCTGAACTGACGTAATCAAGTTTTTGGTTGCCTCACCGAAAAAAGAGGCCGCCAAACGGCTCAAATGTGTGATTGTGTAGCCCGCATGGTTTGGCAATGGCAGGCTGATAAAAATTGAAACTAACAACAACAACAACAACAACAACAACAACAACAACAACACCACCTCCTAAGAACGCAACATAAAACTTCTCTCACATTTCCCCTTCGGGAGTTTTTTTTTATCTCTCACACTTTTAATCAGTGGCCGAAAACAAACAAATCAAACCATACAACCGGCCGTAAAACGGAAAACGGTAGGAGGGACGATAAACAGGATGCACAAAAAGTGTCCAGTATCCCACCGCGTGAGAAAATTTACGATGCCTCAAAAAACCGCACTTTTTATATTTCTGGTGATAAAAGGTATCGACTGACTGACACTGGCTGAAAATGGATTCTGAACCCAAATTGGCGACCAATCACAAAAAGAAACCCCGAGTGAAAGAAACCGTTACAAAGCATAAAATGGCTAGTTAGGACACAAAAAATATTTTAAATTTCAATGTGCTCAGGCCGCGTCGTGACAGAGCAACATCAGTCTTTCCCACCCCACCGCAAATTTATTTTCCGTTTTTTTCAAGTAACACACCAATGCATGGTGCGGCTGAGCTGAACAAACGCAAAGGCAAAAGCGAACGATGTTCGTTGCGTGCTGGCAACAAATTCATTTGTCGTCCTGTCCTGGTGCTGCACCCCGTGTACCATTTTGCTTCGTTTCTTTCTTTCTTTCTTTTTTTCATCGAATTGAATTGGAAACTGACACCGAACTGAACGAAAAGCAAAAAAACGAAATGTGCTAGTCTCAGTAGGTCACTGTTTGCCGTTTCGCTGAGGTGATGCATTTGCAGAATGATTGATTCAATGTTTGCGCAACTGGCGCATTGTGTGGACAGCCGTGAGAAATTTCTCAGCGCTTTTTTTCATTTTCATCATTCAACATGATCGTTTTCTATTTCGCTGTAATTCGGGTGAACCAAAAATCATTCACATACCACATCCATGCTCTTCAAGATTACTGAATCGAAAAACTTCAACGAAGCAAATCAATCAGTCTGTGAGACTAGTGTAAACATATGATTAGTGGACGAAATTGTTGCCCAAATAAGCATCAACCGATCAAGCCCCCGATCACCACCACACGACATCGTTATCAAGATAAGTGACGACATCAGAAAAAACGTGACGATTGCAATCTCAGGCAATTTTCACTCACACTGTCCCAGTCAGCAATCATAACTCCAAAACAGAAAACACACGCACCGGCGTAGACCTGAAAATGAGCACCCGACAAGGAATAAAATTGAGAACAAAACAGAAAACTGGCGCACTTTTCTGCGTGACGGACGAGTGCAGAGATTGATTGGCCTTGTACTGGCAAAAAAGTGCACGCATCAAAAACACACCGATGTGTCTCGATTATCATCATCATCACTGACACATGGAAAAGTTTAAAATCGCTGTTGCCGACTCTCCCGCAAACTCGCACGTTTCTCCGTAGAGGAACACTTTTATGTTTCTGCTGTGGTTATACATGGTCAATTCGTTTTTCCTGTTTGTTTTCCTCGCAAAAAAACGCAACTGACAATCTGGATTCCTACACTGGATGGTTGCTGTATGCTGATACTTTTTTTAGAGTTTAATCAATTTGTTGATTGAAACCCCAGACTCGAAAACAAAAAGTTCTGGTTCAGTGTTTGACAATTTGGTACTCCGTTCACATCGAATCCACGTTTAGGCCATCTGTAACCAAACGAAACAGACGGAGTCAATGGGTCTCCATCATAATTGCAGCACTGAGCACAGTGTGAGTGAGCATGATGCAGCTGGCGCTGCTATTTGCGGTTAGTTTGTGTGCGTGCGTTGTTTGTGGACGCAAATGCAGTTTGAGTGGAAGATATCGATGCCTGTACCAATTACAACCATCGCCGTCTGGGTGGCTGCGCGATGTGCGATTTGCAGTATTATTATTATTAGTGGCAGTGGACAACACGGCTGTGCTATGGACGGCATATGATCGTGATACATTGGGCCCCAGCCCAATCCAAGCGTCGCGTCAGTCAATGGCTCAATTAGGCCAGGGACACACTGACAAACAGTCGATAGTGTGCTTCGACTGACAACACTAAAAACGAAATTGCCCCGCGATCTGATGACGAGACATTTTCTAGCCGACTGACTGTCGTGTTGTTGCGTTTTGGCGTAAAGTGTCTTTCTGCGTAAACCCGGAAAATAAACGCGAATCACGAATCTAATAATTCAGATTACCAGCCGTGTCAGTTCGTCAAAACGCTGACGGTAATTTGCGGTGATCACACAAGACTGGCAGACAATCACCAGAATGCCGCTCGGTCCTACTTTGTTTACATTGGTAAAGACGAAAATAACAACTGTAATCAAAGAGACGACCTTTGATTAAGATGCAGACGACGACGACAGAAAAACTACACTGAAATGTGTTACATCACCAGCAAATCAGAACTAATTTCCTGGAATTTGCGAACGTTCAGTCTGTTTTGACAAATTTGTTTTTTGTTTGGTTTCGCGTGTTTTCGAATGCTGACCTACAACCATCTGCTTGTCTTAACGAAACTTCGACTCGCAACATAACAACTACATTATCTACATTTTTTCACATTTCTGCTGTGGGTGCGGCGGTGCCGCCCTTCTGTCATTCTTCAAAGGTCACGTTTCAAAAAACAGTCAAGCGAACAAAAAAGAAACAGTTTTCAGTTACACAAAACACGAACAAGACAACCGAGAGACAAAACTTTGCAACAAAACTTTGTGCGCTTCTCGAAGCTGCTGGGCGGACGGGTAAAGAAGAAAAAAGATAAAAAGACCGAGAACATCCATTACAGGCGGTACGGCCAGTCAGACACGAGCACGACGGGTGGCTAAAGACGAAAGACGACAGAAAAACGATCATCAGCCTCGTCGTCATCTCCCAAGTATCATCAGACCACCCGCTACTTTCTAACGTTTCATCCCATTCCCATCCCGATAACTGTAATTTGAGTGGGTCGGGTCGTGTCGCCGACAGGTACCACAAAATGAAATTCACACTCACTCGCATATCACACGGACCGTGCCAAGTCAACAAGCGCGCACCAATAAAAACAACAACAATTACGGCGTCAGTTACGACGGTCGAATTTCACACACCACCAGCCGCTTTGTAAGAGCGGCATTAAAAAGAGCTTAGAATGCGCACATAGAAATGCGCCGAGCTGAGAGAAGACCGAAGCCGATTGGGCTGGGGCTTGCGCGTTCCCACTGGGAGAATGACAGAGAACCAAAATGCAATTAACTGGCAAAGTCATAAAAGCAACTCGACCGGAGAGACACGAGATGTATGTACACGTGGTCGGATGGTAAAAATCGCCACAACAGTCGTATAATTATGCAACCGAACCGAGCCGAAGATGACAAAAAAAAACAACGAAACAACAAAAAAATACAAAAATGGCAAACAGAAGTAAAAGGAAAGAACATCAAGCAGCAAGGGCCACCCACCAGGTACCACATGTACGGATAGAAGGCATCATTCGGCTTGGGACGCTCGGATTGTGGCGACTGTTTGTTGGCGGTGTGCGTGTCGTACAAATATTGCTGCGGATCGTGCATGAACGTTGGCAGACGGTGGCGGTCCGGCGATGGCTCGATCTTGCCCGAGACGTAATGCGGCCGCCGATCGATGTACAGTTCGTTCTCCGAGGGTGACTGACGTTTGTGGCGTGCTGGCGCCGCCACTGGCTGGAAGTCACGCTTGACGCGACGCTTCGCCACCTGCTGCTCCAGCCAATCAACCTGCAAAGCAATTCGAATTACGAGCATGCCGTGCGACATTCATTTGACTGGTTCAGTGTCCAGGTCGTGGCACCTGCTGATTGGTCGTCGTTACAGAGTATCCGCATTCAAGAGGACCGTTCATGAAACAGTTTTTAATCACCGCGTAGCTACGTTTTAACACAGTTACGCGTTACCAAATACTGCTTCATGAATGCCGCTTCGGTTTCTTGAAAAAAACACCGTGAAAAAAAAGATGACAATCGACGTAACACTGAAACGCCGATGCCCACCTCCGGGTCTCGTGCCAGTTCCATCTGCGTCCGTCGCGCATGTCGAATCGACCGCTTCCTGACGCGCGGCGACGCGAACAGAAAATAATCGTCCATAATCTGAAAAAAACGGGAAACTCCTCAAATGCGCGTCTTCATGGTGGTGGATGCGACCAATCGGCAAAAAGACGGTGCTCCTTCATTGCGAACGAAAACTGCCGGTTGCAGTGCACCAACAGCGTCCGAGCGAGCGGTTTCGTGTTCTGGAGGTGGTCGCGAAAATTTTGCTTGTGCGCAGCCTGTCTGATGTCAAATTGGTGCGACATCTTTTCACAATGAACAACGAGAACAACCGCCGAGGACACGAACAGCCCAGCCATACCGGTCCGAGGTTGACGTAGCCGTATTTGTGCGCGAGCGCGTCGGCGTGCCTCGACTGGCCGCCGTGCACTTTCACAGCCCATTGATTGGTGTAGTGTTTCCTGGCCGGCGCCGTCTGGTAGCCGACGTGCGCGTCCGAAACGCCGCAGAACACCGTGAACAAGAGCAGCAGCGTTAGCCACGACACCGCCGACGCCGGCCGGCGGCGCACACGAGGCCACCGCGGGCGGTGTGCGTCACAGCGCGCACACGGCCGCGAGGAGAATCGCGCGCGCACCGCGCACGGCTTCAAAGCGTCACCATGAGTATGCGCGTGCGTGCAGCGGCAGTGTCTCCAGCTGTTTGTAGTCCTCTCACAACGCCACACCACCGGCGTTGCTGCATCACAATTGCTGAGTGGACGATCACCATCGGCGTCGCGGCACTGCGTCGGCCGACGCGATCGTGATTTCGTCCGTGGCACTTTACGGTGAATCGGCACCGCGTTCGTCGCCCCGTCGGCGTTTACCACGAGTGTTCGGTGCGTCGTGCGTCGCCACCTGAATCGAGAACGTTGCTGGCAGTCGCTGTGCAGTGCCTCTGGGTGGCACTCGCCTCCATGAATGCGCCGTTCTGGTGGCGCGCCCACTGGCGACGAGGTGCCCAGACCCTCGGCTACGTTTGCCTGCATCTCCCACTCGCTCCGTCACACTGTTCACTTTGACAGGCCAAGCCAGTTATCGTCGTCGTTTATACCGATTCCACCGGCTGTCGAGCTTATGTCATTTGAAGTCGTTGATTTTGAACAATCCTCGAGGCAAATGGCCAATAAACACGTGATATTTATGCACTTTGGTCGTTATAGTGAATGAATAAAGCTTTTTCGATTCTGCAAAAAGCTATGTCATCAAAATTCATGGGCGTTCGGGCGAAGAAAAAAGCAGCCGATTGCTATGTAGAAGAAACAACTAAACTCTGAATAGAAAATTTCAAAACATGACGTAATGCCATGCGGTCATTGTTTAGTGCCAAAAAATACCGCGAGACTGTTAAAAATGTAAACAGCTGAATCAAAAACAGGTTTTTTCAAGAACTGTATGTATGTTTATGATGATAAACACAACCATTGTGTTTAATCAGTCAAAACATATGAAATCAAACATAAAAGTCCAACTGTGAATCATCAAGGAATCAACCAGAAACTGAAATGTTAGACACCACCAAAGAAAGGTGAAACCAAAGACAGTTTTTTTTGCTTTTCAGCGTATTTCACTGAAAAAAAACAACACCAACAACAACACTGTGTTGACAGGCTAACAACATAGCTATTTGTCTATTGGTGGCTAGCACGAGCGGGCTGGAAAAAAAGCGAGAAACGCCGAGAAAGAATAATGAGCGCATTATGTTGAAGTGGTGCACGACAAAACAGCCGACAAAAAACTTTTTTTTCTAAAAGCGAGAAAAACATTGTTTTGTTCGGCGACGCGAGAATATGACGCCGCTTGTCGCATTCACCGCACGTTCAAGGTACGCGGCTAAAATGCACAAGCTTGCAAGGAAAAAAGGAAACAGCGGCAAACGCAAACGTGAGAGAGAGAGAATGTTTGCAGAGTCGAGAGAGAGCGAGCGGCACACAGCTGAGCGTCAATTGATTTGCATCCATCGCGCGTCTGTGTGCCCCAGGGCCAGGAAGTGCTCGCCTCACGAAGCAACTGCCGGCTTGTACGACTCAAACGCTCTGCCGTACGTGCCACAGTGAATGTCAGTCTGCGCTGGTCGCTTTCTCCCGCTTCACATGTCCCTCTGAAACGCAGCTGTCACAAAAACAACAACATGCAACTTTCGACAAAAGAAACCGAAAATAAACGACGACACAATGATGATAATACGTAACGTGTAACGAGCCCGGAGAAGCGACGCCAAACAGAAGAGAACACAGGAGCGCACTCTTATGATTATTGTTGTGCACTGCTACCAGCCGCGCAGGTGGTCGCACATGAATCGGTTGGCGAGTGAATCGAGTCTCTCGCGTGCGCAGCGCGCACAAATGCTGCTGTGTGCTCGCTTTTGCGGCCATACGCATGACGGTAAAAACGCGCAAATGACTGCTGCCTGCGCATTTGCATATTTCACAATATACACTGGTACAGGGTGTGTCATACGGTTCGACACAAACGCTCAGCCCGACCAACCGCACACGTCGTCCACTCGCTACCAGCTCTTATGGCTCACCGTGTGTTGTATGCATTTTTCGCAGTATATGCCGCATGTAACAACATAAAACATAACATACGCATTGTCGTACGTACATACGAAATGAAGCAAATATGAGGGGCACACACGACACAGCCATTTCAAACCGATTGGTGTAAGCGGTAGACTGAAGCATACGGTAGCGCAGTGTACTTCAGACGCTCTTTTTTTATGCTGAACAAGAAAGCACGGAGCGAAATTTGAAAAATACTTTTGTTGGAATATGTTCTGACACCATATCCGTAAATTTTCAAAAAACAACAGTCAACAACAAACAGAGTTGATTTTATTCTCGTTGAATTTTCAAAAACCGTCAGATTCAATATCAAATACAACTAAAAAGAACAAAAAACTGAAAAGCAGCCTTTTCAAAAGGGCAAAAAGCAATGAAACCATGGTGTATGTGCAAAACAGCAACAACAGTCAATTCGATGTTTATTTTTTTGCTTTTGTGTTTTTTCTGATCGCCCGGAGTGCCACCAGCGGAAGCAGACAAACGAGTGACAGAAGATGAAGACGACGAGGCAGTGGTTTTGTGTACACGGCCAGACTGCACCCGATGCAGACTGTCTGACTTCAAATCGTCTGAATTCAGATTCTCGTCTGGAAATTTTGGAAATCATGAGGACGGATATTGAGCTTTTTGAGCTTTTTAAGAGCGCTTTTGGCGCGAAAGTTTTCGAACTGCAATAGTGAATTTCACCAACCAAACGGAAACGCCATAATGCACAAAAAAACCTTGGTTGAAAGCGTTCAAAAAATAGTGCCAGATTCAAACACTTCTGACAAGCAAACACTACAATGATCTTTTATTTTGGTTCCGAGATTCAAATCAATTCAAGTAAATAGTATCATGGATGACGCAGGAATTCAAAATTGGCAACTGATCCGAGTCCCCTAAATAGGGCCGAATAACTTGGGCGATTTTGAATTGCCACGTTTAGATTAAAACTAGTTTCCTTTCCACGTCTGCACACGCAGTCGCAGAACGTAACAAATTAATAATACAAACAGCGCACCTTTGTCCAAAGCAGCGGGCATCGCGAGCGCCCCCTTCACGGCAGCAGCGGACGTGACGGACGACAATGAGAACAGACGATCGGAGTCCTTGAACTTGCGTGCCTTTTTGTCGCCTTTCAGTGTTGCCTTCGACGGAGCCTGCGCCATCAGATACCGGTCCCAGCCCTTGATCACGTTGCCGTACTCGGACGTTTCGTCGAGGTAAGACGCCTCAAAATTGTAGATCTGCTTCTCAAGCTGCGCCAGTGTTTCCTGAAATATCCGAATTCACGGATACAAATTGTGCGGTAACGCTGAATACTATCAAACCGTCGATCTTGCCTCTGTTGGTACCATCGCCATGCGGCCATTGCTGAAACAAGATGCACTTGCAATGCGACCAATCAGCATCAGCGATCCAGGTTCAAACACAACGAAAAAGGTGATAGTCTTTCGATAACCGATTACTTGAAAGTTGCCCAAAATAGTGCATAACACAACGCATACCGCAATTTCGCGCCGCCTATTGACCAACGATGCGAGTTCCGCTTTTGTTTCGGTCACTTGTTTGTTGGCCATAGTGACTTCTGCTAAAGAGAAGTCATTGAAACGACATGAAAACGTTATGATCTCAGGGACACCACGCACTATTCCAAGCAATAGCCTCAACTTGAAAGTGACACAGCTTCCAACTGTTGTGTGACGAAATTCGCGAGAAAAGCACTGCAAGTGCGACATCTAATATTTTTTATTCCACATTTGGAGGACTAAATGCACATTATGAGAAAACACAGAAAAAAACAAAAGTCAAGACAACTGAAATAACATTTCACACGCTCTTTTAAAAAACAGAAATGGAAAATACAGAAATACCGGCATTTTTCAAACGTTTCAAACAGTGCAACCGAATTCTGACTTCACAGAAATATGATGAAATATCAAATGCAATACAATCATCACACAGCAACCAGAACACAAGCACAGCCACAGCAGTGGGTGTCAAGAAGAGAGCAGCCGATTGGCGATGGTCGTCTGCAGCGCGTTCAGCTCGTTCGTCCACGTCTCGAGCGCCGTGTACCTGCCGGCGGCTGTGCCAGCGCGCTGCTCGTGCACCTCGAGCACGCCGTGCTGCTGGTCGATCTTGCCGCGGATCATGCTGCACAGCGGGAGAGGACACACCGATCAGACACAATGAAACACAGTGCGGGAATGTGTTCGCGTTGAATGAACGCACGTACAGTATGGCCGAATAAATAAGGCAGCCCGTCAAGGCGGGATCAGTCGCAGACTAGGAGTTGTCTTTTTCAAAAATGCTAACATAACTCCTAATCATGTGTTCAAGGGAGCAAGAGTGAACAGAATAGCACGAAGAATCCATAAATCTAAAAAAAAACGCGTCAAATTTGGCATGCAGTTTGGTTTCTGAACGTCTTTTTTCTTTTATTCAAATTTCGCGCGCTCCTTGCACCCTGAAAAAAGCTGCCATGTTTACTCGGTCATTCCGTAGTCGTACGCAACCGGAATCACACGCAAAACATCAACAGCGTCAACGTTGTGCGCAATTTGGCTGGACAGCATCTCATTCTTCCAGCTTGATGGAGGACAACTGAGTTATTGAACACTGACTGTAGCGTTCTAAACACTACAAGCAGTTCAGTGCTATTCCAGTGTCTCTCGCCAACCGTGTGTCTGTCTCGCCAGATGCATCCCACTATTGTCGATTTATTCAAACGTGTCCGGGCTAAAATGACGTCATTTGCTTTTAAAACGCCCGTTTGTCAAAGTACAGGCACTAAAATGTCAGTTTGGTGTGACGGATTCGACATTCACCATTTGTTTACGGGAAGAAATCGGCTAAACGGAAAGTCTGGTTTGCTGCGAACGGCAAGCGCATGTTTGGCGGCACATGACGTCATTTCAGTGGGACACGTTTGAAAAAAATAGGTCATAGCAACATGCGAACGTACTTGTCCAAGATGCACTGCACGAGGAGTCGCTCAACCTCGGCCACATCGACCTTGAGTTCGTTGGCGAGATACGGCAGGTGAATGCGCGTGTACGGTCGGATCAACTTGATCAACACTTGCGTTCGGATGTTGCGCAGCAGTTCTGTACGTTTGAAAGCACCTCTGTTGCTTTTTTGTTTGGTCACATTCATGAATCACGAGCAAGGATCAAATGTCAAATGAGGGCACAAAAACGAAAGTGACTGTGACACCGACACGCACCCTCGATGTGTTCACGAATGAAGGGGTCCTGCATGATCGTGTTCTGATTGCAGCGGAGGATTCGCTCAAACTCGACGATGTCGTTGTTCTGGTAGGCACTGAAAATCGTTTTTTTGCAGCTAATCTTTGCGTTTCGTCCCTTACCATGAACGCCAATAAGCAGCGCCGCTGTTGCTATTTGAATAGATGCACAAAAATCGTAAATGTAACCATAAAACCATATTTGCTTGTTGCTACACAAAAAAATCATTTGCAGACAACCAAAAATCTCACAGATTGTTTCAGACAAAAAAAAAACAAAAGTTGTTGTAGACGCTCGAAGACTCGCGCTCGCCCACTCACTGCAAACTGACTAACCTGACCAAATTAGTCATTGCCAAAATCTCGGGGTCATTTTTGTAGGGTTTGGTTTCCTGCGAGTCGAACGGATTGATGTCGGACTGCATGAGCATGTTTGCGAGCACGAGATACTTGAGGCAGACGATGCGACGCACGTTGCCGGACTCGTCGTAGTTCTTGAAGGCCTCGAAGAAATCTGTGTGCGCCTTCTCGAATTCGCCCTCGCGTAGGTGCATTTTGCCGCCACATTCTGGAAATACGGGGCAGCAGAGATGAAACATACATATCTGATTACGGATTGATGGAACATGACATAACAATGATTTATGCATGAAAGAACTGTGGATGTGAAGATGCCAAGAAATGTTAACTCCACGAGACTGGCGTCAGTCAGTCACCTCTGATGACGCCCATGATCAACGGGTGTGGAATGGCAGACTTGATGTGCAACGACTGTTCGTAAAGCGCCTTCAGTTGTTTGTTGTTCTTTTGCTCCGTATACATCTGGATTTCCAGCGCGTAGATCTCCAACAACTGTGTGCCCTTCTTCATGTCCTCTTCGCCGTCTTCGTTCTGACAGTGAAACAAAATTGGCCAAATGGTGCAACAAGTGAACAAACACGAAAACGAGAGCGGAAAGTGAACTTTTCGAGAAAAAATATTCTTGTGAACAAGTGAACTTTGTTAAACCGAAAAGACGCTTTGACTTACACCTACCCGACACGACTGTCTGAGTTGTTTCAGGATTCGCTGCAGTTTCGCGTATTCTTTTCGGTCGAAATACAGCTTGCCAAGTTTCGTGTTTGTTTTGAACCATAACCGCTCGTTCTTGGCGTCCTGAGAAAAATGTGCAAAAAGTAATGAAATGAAAAGAAATTTCAATGTAAACATAATAGCAAACAGCACAACAAAAACACTAAAGGCGCGTTTATCAATCAGTTTTTCGTGCGTACGCACGGAGACAGAACTTAAAAAATGGCTACGCGAATTAGAATTTCGTGCGCACGACTGTCGGACGACTTTTTTCTGCTGGCAGCAAAAAGTCGTCCGACAGATGTGCGCACGAAATTCTAATTCGCGTGCGCAAGCTTGTCCGTCCGCACGTTCGGACATACCACACTTTTTGCCTACGCGAATTAGTTTTCCGTATGTACGCACGACACTTCAGTCGTTCTAAATGCGGTGCGCAGTTTTCAGTTTTGTCGTGTGGCGTAAGCGGAACGACTGTTTTGCGCCCCGCATTTAGAACGACGTGCGTTCCGTGCGTACGCACGAAAAACTAATTGCTAAACGCGCCTTTAGTGCTTCCAGTGTGGCCTCATAGAATTGCTGCAGTAAATCCATTTGATTCGATGTTGAAATATAGTCGAGAATTGAGTTGATCGATTTCTCGGAGTAGTTTCGTGTGACGGCGCTTTTGATATAGGTCAACAGACGTTTGTAGTAGTCCATCATTTTAGTGTAATCGCCCTGCAAGTTTTTCAAGTAACCGATTGATTTAAACATGGTGCGCTAATTGGTCGCATAAAGTTAATGAAGGAATGTAACCCATCAAAAGACGACTGATGAAAAATGAAGACACAACTGGCGATAAAAAACGGAAAAATATAATTTCGTTAATTTCCGGAAATTCTGACAAAAAATAGAAAATTTTCCGGCGACAAAAATTGACCAAATGAGCAATTTCCATAAAAACAAATGATGCAGGAGGAATTGCTGAAAATTAGCGACGTTTGAAGTTTGAACCTTTTTTCAGGGAGCTAATTAATGCCTGTTGACGAATTTCTGTCTGACGCGTAATGAATGTTTAACAAAAACACGTAGACATGTGCCCTAATCGCAATCTAACACTATTCCGCTCAATTAACACCAAATCAACCAAATACTGGTTGTAAAAAATGTTTTTCAATAAAAAAGGTTTGGTAAAATTACAGAAATGCATCTTGCGCTGGAAAATTTTTCCGATGCAATTTCTAGACACATTATAAAAAAATTTTTCAGGCCTTTTCACCTCAACTTTCACACCGAATTCTGCCTTCTTACAAATTTGTGACCTCCTCTTGTACCGCTGCTACAAAACAAACACGCACCAATGAGAAGCTGATCTTGACCATCTGCTTGAGCGCCTTGAATCCCCACTCGCCCTTCTCCGTCTCCAACTCCAACACTTTGCCAAAGTTGTCCAGCGCTGCACGAGGGTCGTCTTCCTTAAGTGCCTTGCTGTTGTAGTATTGATTCTCGAGGTCTACGTTTGGCTCGTCATCGGTGTCGTCCGAATACTCCTGTACATTTTATTGCTAGGATAGTTTAGCAAGACCATTTTTTATTATACACTTTCCATTCTTTCCACTTATTCGAAAAACAAGATGCTTCACATTGCAAAAATTGAAAACACTCACCAAGTCATACTCCTCCTCCATCTCATAATCGTCGTCCATATTGAAGTATTGTGCAGTTGAACTGGTCTGACATTTCGAAAACATCAAAATAACATGATAGAAAAAGACAAAACAAATTCAGAGATAGACAGCTCAATTGCTGTGGACTACACCGATGACAACGCGTCAGAGCGGCACATATCATAACTTATTATTTATTTTTTACTCCTTGGTCCACTTCCGTTCCAATAACAAAAATCTAATAAATTTACGGACACAACTTCAATTCGAACAATTAAAATCGGGTCGTTAACAGGCAACAGGCATAACAATAACGAGAACCAACTTTTGGCATGGTGGAAAAAACAATCCTGCGAAATAATAACAACGGCAACGGCCACTTTATGCACTACATTAATCTGACAGCCCGTTGATTCAGCCCACTAGCGACTGCATCCCGGTTTCTGCTGAGCGATTCCTGTTTGAAAGCACATTTGTTCGCTTTCTTCTCCATTCGCCGTTCCTGAAAGTAAAATAACACGTGAAACAAGTGAGCTGAAGGTGACATTTCAATGTGGCATGTCGATGCTGCACTGTGGGACCAATCAGTGAGCACAACTCAAAAGCAGTCAATAGTTGCCATTAAAGTTTGTCATAATTGTAAGTAACCAAGCCTAGCAAATTCTGTTAATGATCGACTGCCTTGCTTTATCACTCGTTCGTTTTTTTTGCTCGTTTTACGTTGTTCGTCTCTGTGTTGCAGCGTTTTCTTTTTTTCGTGCTCCACTGTAAATTTTCTTTTGCTTTATTGTTTTCTGTTTCTGTTGTGCTTTGGCTTGCCCACTCATGGTGTTACACTTCTCCGGTATTATGCCGTGCACTGCAGAATAAAACAGACTGACTGCCTGTGCGTCCGTGGTGAATGTTGCTCAGAGTGAGAGTGTTCAAATGACCGATTTTGCAACTAAGCATATCCAAAAGTGCACCAACTGCAACTGCTCACCCGACGTTCTTCACGAACAGCCCGTTTGCGCTGGCGACGCTCCTCGGGCGTTTCAGTCTTTGCTCGTGGCATCGTGGACGCCCGCGTTTGTGCGGTGCCCGTCTCTGATTCGCACTCCATTTGAACCTGACAGAATGTTTGGAACAATTCAAATACAAAACTCTATTTTCTGGCTGTAATGATTCATTTTATTTTGTGTTTCTTTAAAGAACGCCTCGTTCACCACCGATTCCGAAAACCCGAAGGTACCAAAAAACCGAAGGTGTGGGGAACGGATGACTAACCACCTCGAGGAACTAATACCCTCGCCACATGAGGGGGAAAGCCTCAAAGCCCCACTGTCCTGGGGGCACCGGTAATCTCAGCTCGCTTTCGGTGGCCTGCAGTCGCTAATCCCCGAAGGACAGCGACCCCGAAAGTTTTTTTGTTGAAAACCAATGTAGGAGTACAGCTACACTGGCGGCAGATTTGTTCCGCACACATGTTCCAACTACTCGCATGCAAACCATTTTCCAAACCGAAATCGCCAACCATAACGTGGAAACACAAAACCACCGAACATGCTGCTCTTGATCGTGCATTTCAACGTCGTCATTCAGCGTTCTCAGTTTCTCCATCACCAGTCGTTCACGGAGCACGCCACACGGCAGCCCGTCTTTGGTCAGCTCGATCTTGCGTCTTTTCCTCCGGTCACCCTCTTCTTCGTCTTTTATCAAACGTGGATGATTGTACAAATTGGAGTAGGTCGCTGAAAAAAGTTGTGACGAATAGAATATTCACATGCCCAAATTTGCAACCGTTTTAATTCAGCTACTAAAATGTAGAACCATCCAACATCCACTCAGACTCAGGTAGTTGCTAGTCTCACACGAAAATTGTGTTCTGCTCTGTCCAACGCTAAAAAATCCACGCAAAATAACACGCAAGCAATACTTACAAAGCACTGTCTCGCAGTCCCATCGATCTTCCGGATTCGCCTTTTCTGGAAGGTCCATTAAAACAGCTGCATCGTCGTCGTCATCTGACGGAACACGCACGTCTGCCTTATCCTCGGTGTCATCAATTGCAGCCTTTCCAATGTTCCTGAAAAATATCGCGCCATTGCCAGTGAAAGGCGAAACATTTGACGTTAACGTTAACCCGGAGAACCAAAGGCATCAGCCGCAATGACAACAAACACCACGATTGCCCTTGCCACTCTTTTTAAATGTCACCCACCAACGAACGAACACTGACTTTTGTGTCTCTCTCTTTTCATTGAACTCTTCAACCAGCGACTGGACACGTTCTCCGTCCGGCTCCATAAACCCGGCGAGCGCCTGCTGATCCTCGAACGGCATCTCCGCCAGTTTCTCGTCATCGTATTGCTCGTACAACTGGAATAAAAAGTGTTTCGTTTCCGACCCACAAATTGAGATTGACGATTGTACGTTTACATTTTGACATTATCGCTGAATCCCTTTTTGCACTTTTCTTGAACGCATCTCAATATCTCAATTCAACATGGCGGAACTTTTTCAAAAACCACTCTACGAAAGACAATAAAGCTGCGTTTTTTTTTGAAACTGTGAAACGTGAAGCTGAGAAACGTTTGATGAAAAAGTTCCATAAAGTAAAAACTACAAAGTTAAAAAATTTAAAAAAAAAACAAGCATAACCGAGTTGTTTGATTTCATAAAACGGGACAGCAAAATCGCGTTACAAAAAATCGTCATTTGTATCGGCAATTCAGCTGGCGCAACGAACCGTTTCAAAACGCGCGTCAATTGTCTGCAGACCCTCCGTGCGTCGCATGACGCTGCTCGTCAGAGAATAATTCGTGAAACGAGACTGCGAACAGTGGCCGTGGAATGGCACGTCGTCATCCGACGATATGACGTCACCGTCGTCGTCGTCTTCATCTTCGCTTGCAGTTACGGATTCATCTGTTTTTTTCAACATACGCTGTTTCCTCAGTTTAATTAGTGTACTGTTTAAAACCCGATAAAAGAATTTTTTGTCCAAAAAATACAAAGCACCAACCAGAATCGAGCGCACACTGTGATCTGTACGGCAGATCGGAGCTGTGTTCACCGTCTCCATCAGCTAAATTAACAAAATCGTCCTCAAGCTGTCCCTCGGGATCGTCAAAGTTGAAATGACCGTCCAACGCAGCCACGATCTCAGCATCCAAATCGTACGGTGGTTCTGAAATGATCGAAAATGGGAACCGTTACCCTTGAATGACAAATGAATTTGATGAACACGCGCAAAACAATAAAAAAACCGACACACCATCGCTGTCGAATCGAGAGTCCGATAACTCAGGACCTTCCGCAGCAAACAGGCTGGATGCTAGCTTGAGAGTGCCCTTGCGCTGAAAAACAACAACAAAAAACACTTAATGTGATGCGAGTACGATAACCATGCTCTTGCTTCAAGTCCAAAGTGGTTATTGATTGAAAAAGGTTATCATTCAAGCTGGCAGAAAAGAATGCTGTACATCACTTATTATCCAACCTTTGCGGAAGAGCCAGCCAAATCTTTGCCAGCATCAATCACTTTCGCAGAGCCCTTTTCAATTCTGTAGCGTTCAATCAACTCTGAGTCTGTACCACTCTGACTGACGTCGTTTATGTCACGAAGATGCTGCAGATAGTCATAGTCGTCGTCGTAATAAATGCCGTATTTATGCTCTTCCTCCTTTCGCTTTGTTTTCTGAAATTTTGATTTGATCGTGACTTCCATTTGAAGTTATCGATACTTTACAAGAATAAGTTTTCTTTGGATGATTGTCCTTGATTCTTCATTCATACAACAGCAGTACCGCAGCGAAAACAAATTTTCGAGGGGGAAGGGGTGCTGAAAATTTCACAGTGGGGGAGGTGTCAGTCAATCATGGTACAGTGGGCAGTGGCACCTCCAGGCGTGTGCCATGAGGGGTGCACTATGCACTATTGTAAAAAAGTTCTGGGGTTACCCCTCCCGCTCCTCGGGTGGTGTGGCGTGGGGGGGGGGGGGTGTACACCTACAGTTACACGTCTTCGGTACTTTACTGCACAACAGGCTCGAGCACAGCATTCAAATAAGGCTCAGCTCGGCGACCGCTCGCTTTATTTTATTTATTTAACGATGTCTGCGTGCTGTTCTGCACTGCAACACAACGAAAACAGAAAAACAACCAAACAACTGGTTCGCTCGACAAAAGGTCAGTAAAGAAAGATATTTGGGTTGTTACGTATATTTGGGTTTGCTTATTAGGAGGACACGACAACGACAATAATAAAAACAGACCGAACACTGATCACAGATTATCACAGCTTATATAGCCAATACAATTGCATGTAATCACACAGTTATCGTTGTTCCCAACTGTAGCTAACTATCTAAACCTGAACGAAAGAGTTCCGATTGAGAGGTGAAAAGCTGACCTCATGGACAGGCAAGAGCACACGTTCACCAATGTCATTCGATGCAGCAATCAGCGCATCCCGCTGGCTCCGGTGCACCACTTGAAACGTCGTCGAGCGACCTTTCTCGATAAACTTCTTCTTTCGCTTTCCCTTAATGAATAATGATATGATATTTAACTGATATTTAATTGATATGATATGAAAAACGGTAAAATAAGCTAAAAACAAACATTAACATTGAAACAAACAGTGAACAGTCTGAATCTGAAATTTTAACTTTTGAACTGACCATGATTGTTTGTCCAGTTGAGTTGATTTCGATTGGGTTTCGAAGCGGAAGGATTATTTTAAGAAACTGTTTTTGAGAAACTTTTTTTTGAAATTCAAAATAAAAATGCAAAACACAAACCCACTATTTTTTTAAACCAAGAAACCGGTTTTGGTTACCGTATAACATTTTGCTTCCTTTAGCTTTCAAGCAACCGTAGTGGCGAGAGAAACAGTAACTTTTCAATCAATTTTATTTGTATGCTTTTGATTTACAAAATTTCTTTTTGCTTCTTTTTTGCAGCGGTGGCACTCGGTGATTGGTCAATGCGTTGTTTGATTGACGTGCAGTCAATCTGGCTAATATATGCAACTCGCTGATTGGTCGGCTCCTCACGCTCCGCACCCTTGGGAACGGGATTCAGAAAAAATCATGTTTTTCATTGTTCAACGGTTTGTTTTCATTTATTTCATGCCGAAAAAACATTCTAAATAAAAAACTACCAAATTCCAAAAATTTGCATTGGTCACAATGTCAAAAAAATGTCTTTTTTGGTTGATTGACTGCGACGACGTCGTCTATGGTTTTTGGTTTAGTTTTTGCCTTTAGGCATAAAAAGAGCGTGCCGCCGCTGGCCGCTACTGTGTGTCCGAAGCACAGAGAAGAAGAACGCAGCAGGTGACAGTATTTATTGACAATGTGAACAATCTTTGAACAACAATGAATGGACATGGCGCACCCAATGAATCAATTGTTAAAAGCGGGATGAAAACCGTCGAAATCGTTGGAAGCAAGTTTTGTTATTTTGTTTGTTTGTTTTAAATTTGTTTTGACACGCAGCAGCGGCCAGCGGTACGTTTGAAAGCAAAAATTCTCGACGACGTCGTCGCCGTCAATCAACCAAAAAAACTTCAGTTTACTAATTTTTTACCAATTCAAACGTTTGGAATTTTGTAGTTTTTGATTTAGAATTTTTTCGGCATGAAAAAAATGAAAACAAACCGCTGAACAACAAAAAAACATGATATTTTCTGAATTCCGTTCCCAGGGGTGCGGAGCGTGAGGAGCCGACCAATCAGCGAGTTGCATATATTAGCGAGATAGACTGTAGCATACGCAGATTGGTCCGCGGTTTGCCATGAAGCGTTGGCGCAAGCCCCGAAAATTTTCAGTTGCTCACTTTTCGCCGTTCTTGCCCCATTCTGCCATGACCGTGCACTTGATGACGACGCGCACCAGCCACAGCGCTGGTCGTGGTGTCATCATCAGCAGCTTTGACCAAATACAGAGGTCATGGCTGCTGATGTTGGCCATCGGCTGCATCGTACCCTGGGCAAGCGGCGTTGACTGCGGCGCGGCGGGAGATTACACCGAGGGTGAAGGCGTGTGGATGACCCTCAACGTGGCCGTCTCTGCCCTTCCCATCCGGCGCTGCGTTGGCGGTGCCCAAACCCAAATTGTTCTTGTTCCCAAACCCAAACAAATCATTGACGGATGTAATTATTTTTTCAACAAAGTGCAAGAAGTTAATGGATCGAAAAGAGTGGAAATGAATCAATCAAAACATAAGTGAGTTTGAAAATACAGAAGATTGTTGGCCGTACTAGAGTTTGCCATAGGTTTTCTTGATTGATTGAATTAACGCTTGCTTTTTAGCAACGTAGTGAGGCCAACTTCAACCAATAAATGGCTATGATGATGTTCAAAATTGATAGTTGATCCAGCGCCGAACTAAAAAATTAAAATGTGAGTCCCTCTTTTATCATTTTGTTGCGAAATTTTGTGTTGGCACATACAGGGTGGGCCAAAAAAAAGGTTCCATTTTCAAACTGCTGTCACTGGCTGGTGTTTTAATATTATGAGCTGAAATTTTCAGCACTGATAGAACATATGATGCCATTTTATTGACAAAATTTTTTTCCGATATATAATTCCTACGCTCACTGTGGCAGATTTTCTAAAAAAGCTCGAAAAATCAACAAATTGACTGAAATGAGTGCAAGAAAAAAATTAGTATCAAGATGCGTGATTCAATTTTAAAACTGTTGCGAAGGTGACAAATGGGTCTTTTTGGATACCCGGGGTATTGATAGTTCAAATCATGCGCTCAGAGTGGAAAGGTCTCACACTTGAATTGCATTTGAGCAGCTCGAGCGAAATTCTGATGTTTCACAGCGGACTCGTCACTCGAGTCAGCAGCCATGCGACTGCGACAGAAAGAATTGTTCAGTTGACTTTTTGTTTTGTGTGTTGCTCTATCTGTTAATTTGTTTCTTTTGAAAAGCTTTTCTGCGGTTTGAATAAAAACAGTGTTTCAGTTTCAGTTTTCTGCAGTTTCGTCATGGTTAAGTTGACAGCAGAACAACGGGTCTGGTATGCTATCTGGTGGGAGCAATCTGAAAGTTTTTCTGCAGCGACTCGCCAGTTACGCGTAAAATTCAATCCAGCCGCTGCCGGACGAGAACCTTGATGATGATTTGGATGTCTATGAGCAATGATTCGTTGTGCAATTCTTGGTTAAAAATCCGTTTTGTTGAAAATTTGGGAATTTTTAAACATTGTGCTGTAAAACTGAATCTAGTTGACTAAACTGGATAAAAATTTTGTAAAAAAAATAGCATCACATGTTATCAATGCTTAAAATTTCAGCTCATAATATTGAAACACCAGCCAGTGACAGCAGTTTGAAAATGGGACCTTTTTTGGCCCACCCTGTATTTTGGACCGTTCAAAAAAAATTTCTTTGACATTGCGTTGTAAAACCGTCTGCAGTCGATTTTAGACTTTTTACTCATTGATTTTAGGCTTGAACAACTATTGTAACAAAGTTTTCGAGCGTTGCCAAGCTTGGCTTCATATTTCCGATGCAGCCAAGCTGACATTTCGCTTCACATTGTGAATTCTGAGCGTCGGAGCTGTGCCGTCAGCAGGCGCTACCTTGTTTAGTTGGTGTTTCGTCGTGTCACCACCGGGAGAGGTCCGCCACGGAAAATAATTGTCCGCCGCCTCCACGCTATAATTGTTATTCACTGCCCAGAATCCTCTGATATTTAGAAGACAAATTTCAAATCAGCTCAAAAATGATGTTTTTACGATTTTCAGTCATTCCGATCAACTGCAACTGGGGGTGGAGCCTGTGGACTACGACAATGAATCGCGCGTTTGCACCTGGACGAAATTGGTCACAATAAACAAGAGTGTCAGGTTTGGTTGAGTAAACCATAGGTTTTCTGGTGCTCTTGGTTGTGGCCTGAGAACTCTATTGGTAGTGATAGATTTTTTTCGGTGAATAAGGTTCAGTGCGTTGATTGGATGCAGTTGCAGAAATCTGGGTAAAACGGTTCTGTAAAAATGCAACTTCTTACAGCCACTGACGAAACAAGCAAAAAAACTGATGCCGCATTTAACGGTGGTCGTGCGCTTTGCGGCCAACGGGGACGGAAAGGGAAAAAATTTGAAAAAAGGAAAACGGAAACTAGCCAAAAAATATATGAAAACTGTGCCGTAAATACAAATCAAGGTTGCTGAGTCCGAATATGATGTTTATCTTGCTATACGGATTACTCCGCACACTAAAAGCAGTTTCTATGGGGACAGAAAGGAAAAAATTTGAAAAAATCGGAAACTTGCCAAAAATTTTTGAAACTGTGCCGTAAATTCAAACCGAAGTCGCTGAGTTCGAATATAATGTTTATTTTGCCATACGAATTATTTCGCACTCTAAAAACAACCTCTATTGGGACGAAAAAGGAAAAATTAAAAAAAATTGAAACTAGTTAAAAAATTTGAAAACTATGCCACAAACACAAACCGAGATCGCTGAGTTCGAATATGATGTTTTTAATTTGCCTTACGGTTTACTACGCACCCTAAAAACACCTTCTATAGGGACAAAAAGGGAGAAATCTGAAGAAAATCGGAAACTAGTCAAAATATACATCATATTCGGAATCAGCGACATCGATTTCTATTTATGGTGCAGTTTTCTGATTTTTTTTGACTAGTTTCCGATTTTCTTCGGATTTCTCCCTTTTCGTGCCTATAAAAACAGTTTTTAGGGTGTGTAGTGATCCGTATAGCAAAATAAACATTATATTCGGACTCAGCGACCTCGATTTGTATTTACGGCATAGTTTCCAGATTTTTTTGACTAGTTTCCGATTGTTTTAATTTTCCCCCTTCTGTCCCTATAGAAGCTGCTTTTAGGGTGCGGAGTAATCCGTATAGCTTAATAAACATCATATTCAAACTCAGCAACCTTGATTTGTATTTACGGCACAGTTTTCATATATTTTTTGGCTAGTTTCCGTTTTCCTTTTCCGTCCCCATAGAAGCCGTTTTTAGGGTGCGGAGTAATCCGTATAGCAAAATAAACATTATATGCGGACTCAGCGACTTCGATTTGTATTTGTAACAGGATTTCAGGTGCCTTGTGACGCCCTTTTTATTTAAATTTAATTTTTAAGAAAATTTCCCTTCTGATCCCCATGGCATACGCGTTTAGGGCACAGTAGAAACGTCGGGCAAAATTCTAAATAAAATTTTTGAACTCAGCGTACTCGAAAACCCATCTTTAGTCACGGTTGCAGCACCTGAGGTGGCCCCAAAAAATTGGGGGGTGGGAGGAAACACCCTACATGCGGCATAATGACCAAAAACGCATGCGACATACCATTTTGTTTTGTATCGTGTAAGTCCCGGCGACGCTTTATGAAGCTGAAATTTTACATTTATATGCATTTTTCGCAGACCTTTCAGAATTGCCTAGAAACTATACCCCACAAACGTTTCTAAAGTACCGAAAAACGTGAAAAACCACCAACCTCTGCAGTTTTTTATAAATAGAGCATGAAAAAACGTTTTCACCCTATAGTATAACAGCGAAAAATGTGCGCGAATACAAGGGGAATCGATTGATGTTTGATTTTTGTTAATAGCTTCAAGCAGAGGCGAGCTAGAGCAGTTTTAGAACAAGGGGGTCGAAAATTAGGTTTTTCTTAATTTTGAAACATAAAGAAGGCTTGGATTAAGATAAAAATATGATTTTCAAACTCAGGGCTTCAAGGCGGTTCGATTGATTTTAAATTTGACTGAATTTGAAATTTTTTTTAAAATTGTGCTTAAGGAGGGTCGGTATTGTGAAAAAGCCTATCTTAAAATGACAGATAAAACTCGATGGGCGCCCACTCGACGGCGTTCTGTTCACTTTTCAAAAAAGCCCTGGTTAAAAACAGCGCCTAAAATACTGTTCGGTCGTTCGTACATGATTTCTTCGAATGAAACAACTTCTTGCAGCGTACGTTGGCGTGATGTGCACGGTCTACCCAGAGTTTTCCGTGGTTCTGTACAACGACGACAGTGACCGAACCAAGAATCTGCCGTTTCGTTACGTACACGTGCTGAATGAGACCGTGAAAGCGTCCGGCATTCCGAAACACGATTGGTTAGAGCACTGCGTCCGAATATACAATCGTTCTGTTTGCTACCTTTTGGTTCCTGCACATTACTTCTTTTGTAAACCGGTTGCAGCGCTGCTCGCAGGGCTTTTCGAATGGATCAGACTGCCTTTTGCGGAGAAATGTTTTTTGGCGTGTTTCCTCCATGATATCGCCCGTGAAAATCGCCCGTTGGTTGATCCATTCCAAACGACCTGACAGCCGGTGTGAAGCGTGTTTTTCCAAACTGGCAACCTGTGCGTGGCAGGTATGGGCGCCGTGTGCGTTTCGTGGCGTGCTGCGACCAGCCGAGCGGCCACCACGACCACGACGACGACACCAGCGGCATTGCACATCGCTACAAGGCAGCGCTCGCTCTCATTGATGCTGACGAGCCGAGAACACCAACCTACAGGTGCACCTGCAGTCTGCTTGGTTGCTAAATTTTGTTTACTCGAGCGCAATACTGTAAAACCCTGTTTCTTTTACCCATGCAACAATTCTTCAAATCTGATATCATCCAATCATGAGTCCTTTGTTGTGACGTGTTGTTTTGTTGCCGTGTTCAGCCAGGAAGGCATTTTCAAAGCGAAGTCCGTGATCGACAGCAGCGCAGCGCATCGACACACGGCTGCGAGCGGCCCAAGCAGCAGCCAATCAGCGGCGCGCGCAAACAGCCCGAACACAATTGTGCCAGATGCGGTCATCAAAGAGTGGGGGCGGTGAGAGCGGCTGGTTGCTTGTGCATGTGTACAACTATTGATTCACAACACTTTTGTAGTTGTATGAGTTGTATGATCAAGATATTGACAGCTTATTGAGTGGATCATGTTTCCGGAAGAAAGCAATTTTGTGAGGTTCCCTGCACGAACGATCTGTTGATGGCAATCCATTGTTTTTAATTTTGCAGTGCTATCGAAACGAGACAAACTGTGTCAATTTCCTCGTTTTTTTCTTTTTCCTGGAACCTTGATTCTACATCGATTGTTGACTTGATTAATTAAATGTTCAAGCAAATTGAAATTCGGTTTCAAACCATATTTTGTATGTATGTATTGTTGGTGTCTTTTCGCTTGCAGTAAAATTAACTGATTGTGCTATTTGTCTCAAATTCAGACTGAGCTGAACACTGTTTAGCAGATGTTGATTGTTGTAGTGCACGATTGCAGCTGCGAGCAGTTTCAACAAATACAAAAAAGAATGACGTTTTGGCTTTTTTGTTTTTCGGAACAAGATTGAAAGACTCGCATGCGTTGCCTGTGTTCCATTCTGCTGTCATGTGATCGTTTCACATTCGAATTCACAATCCAATTCACAATCCAACGATTTCCAGACTGATCGCATTTCAACACCGAAAGCTGAAAGAAACCGAAATCACATGAAATCACCGGAACTGCAGATGCAGCTGCTTTTAATAATGATGCATTACGCGGCGGAGCTGTTATAGTCTGCTCCGTCACTCGCTCCCCGCTGCCGTGTCACATTGGGCCCGGCGGAACGCTACTTTCTCACCATGCAGTGGGGCAAAAATCAAATTTCAGGGGTCAAACAGGACGGCATGTGAACTGCCTGCCAGAGACATCTCTTTTGTGTTTCTCCAGATCACAAAGGCCAAGGCAAAAAATCAAAAACAGCGATTTGATTGAACCGAAACTGGCTGCTACACTCGGTTGTGTTTGTCTCGTTTGTTGCGTTGCTACTTGAGAAGTGCATGCATTTTTTGTTTTTGTTGTCGATTGTCATGTTTTTCCTTTTCTGTGGTCATTGTTTATACTTTGTAAATATTTCATTGCACGTGCCACGTAGCAGCCGTCTTTAGTTCAACTTTATTCGCTGTGTACAAAAAAGTTTTACCGGAGAGGAAGGAAGAAACATTGAAGAAACGTCTCGCAGACAGTTCATGCGGCATTCGGCAGTTCGGCATTCCCAGCGCCATGCCGGACTGTTTGGAGATGATTTTCAGAAGGGGCGGGGAATAAAAACGCAGGCTTTCAACATTTCAAGTTACTGCATGCTGAGAAAACGTAGTCGGCCACCGGACAACCCTCTTTGGCAGGACAGCGGTTTGGACCCGAAGCGGAGTGGTGCGCAGCTTTCAATGGTTGTTTTGGGCTTGACGTGCCTAGAGGGTTTGAAGCGTGCCGGGCGTTTCTGGTCCCTACTCTCGAGTTCTGCCGTCAGCACGCTTGTTCAACGGTGCCATGTGGTCGGTGTCAGCATCAGCAACCGTGTCCCCTGTCAATGGGTCGGGGATAGAGATGTCAAGAAAAAAAAAATTTTCTATTTTTTTTCTTTTTTTTAAAAAAAAAATTTTTTTTTAAATTTTTTTTTTTTTAAATGAAAGTTGTTCAGAATTTTTCAGGGAGTCCGAATATCACCATCTGAGGAGCCACCGACTTACCATATGACCCCCACTCATATGGGAGGAGGGTGAAAATTTCAGACTTGGTTTCGGCGACCCCATTTTCCCACCGACGACATCACGTCTCGTGTTTTGCCTCTCAATTCACCTCAAATAACATGGAAACAAGTTCCACAACAAACCGGTGTGATCACGCTGACGACACGAGGCGAAACAGCAACGAGCAACCAACGAAGTTACGCTTGCAGTGGCAGACAGTGCAATTTCCACCTTTCGAGATCCTGAAAAACGATGCGTAAATGTGAGTTCTCTGCTTCTATCTCACCTTAGCGACATCGGAATTTGTTGAACTAGCCTTTGCGACGCTCAAGTACTTCAATGCGCGAGTCGATCATCACTCACCAAGGCTGAAAACAGTCGATAAATCAATCCAGAATACCACCTGCAGCGTTGAAGACTAAGTGACAAGGTAAAGTCAAAGAAAATTTTTGTTGAACTTTCGAAAAATTATGCCAAAAACGGCATTTTCAGGGCACATTAAAGAAAAAATTTCAAAAATTTTTAATAAAAAAAATAAAAAAAAAATGCTCATTTTTTTTTACTTTTTTTTTAAAAAAAAAATTAAAAAAAAAATTTTTTTTTTTGACCCTTACATCTCTAGTCGGGGACTGTGATGATGACACTGCGGTGACTGGGTCACGTGGTCGCGGTGTTCGGTTGTGTCAGAGCTGGAGGCGGAGCTATGGAGAGCCTGCCGTGAGCAACTCACCATCAAAATTGATCGACTTCGATCAATTTTTAGCAAAATTTTGAAAAATCCATATTTTGGAAACAGAACTGGTTGTCTTCGCTTGGATTGAAGAAGACCACAACTGTCGCAAAAGACAATTCGTTGTCAAATCAAAACATGAAAACCCAATTTTCTAGCATTTTCAAAAACTATCTTCTAGCATTCAAAAAAACATTCGCAAAAACACACACAAATTAAAGAATAATCTGTCATTTCAGTGCTTCTTTAATTTGGTGGTCGAAGAATCCTACTGAATCTCACAAAAGCGAGAAAATTTTGTCAAAATCTTAAAAATGGTGGTTTTTCAAAGAAAAACATCCATTTCACTGTTGTTTTGGTGAAATTCGGAATGTTGCATTCTGTTTTTTGCCAAACAACCAAACCGCTGCCTGCTAGCTGAAGTACCGAAGAACGAACGACCACAGGCAAATCCAAACGGTACCACCATCAAAATTGATCGACTTCGATCAATTTTGAACAAAATTTTGAAAAATCCATATTTTGAAAACAGACCTGGTTGGCCTTCGCTTGGAAAAACATCCACTTTACTATTGTTTTGGTTAAATTCGGAATGTTGCATTCTGTTTTTTGCCAAACAACCAAACCGCTGCCTGCTAGCTGAAGTACCGAAGAACGAACAGCCACAGGCAAACCCAAACGGCACATTCGCTCGAGCGAACGTGTGCGTTTGGGACTGGCGGTGCAGGGACCAGGGCGAAGCAATCGCGGCCAGTTTGTTCCGGAGGGGCGACGCGACCAACGCCAGAAACAGCTTGGCAAGTGAAGTGGCTGCAATTTCATTGCATCTGTTGTCACCCACCGCAACTTGATTCAATCCATCACGGTATTCAAAATTTCAGCTTCCAACCGAAAGTCGAAACGCACCCAACAAGTGGCCGGCCTGTCAGCGAACTATCTAACTGCGCGACACTCGACAAAACCACCGACAACCGAGGAGCAACGCGCCTCCGGTTCGGACGTCAAATAAGCCGCATATCAGCCAGGTTAATAGTGGGTTTTGAGGGTGGTTTGCTGAATTTCCTCGATAGGAGGTCGTGATGATTAAAAAGCTCGATGTATCGATGTACTGGCTGCTGATTGGTTGTTTACACACCAGCAGGATTCAGTGCAACGGGTACAGCCAATCCACCATTCTGGAAGAAACCAGCGTGTCTTGGAACGGTGGGAAAGGGTCTCTCTTGTGTTTTCTATGGAGTTCAGTCTGGTTTTTGTCGTTCGACCATTTTTCAGCTGCCTTTTCTCGTTCGTTTACAGCCCGCCCTGTCGCGTTGTCATCCATCCGTCATCCCCTTGCCTTAGCACTAGCCATTCAACTCCTTGCCGTCGACGCGCAGACGCCTGGACGAGACCTCTGCTGCCAGCTTCATCCCGGCTCGAACGTTGCAACAAAATGCACCCCAAAAACACTCGAAACGAGTTTATCCCCATTCACATTCACGTTGTGCGGCTTTGAAAATAAGTAAAATTTGTATATTCATTCAGTGAAAGTTCAGTTTTTTTGTGATATGCTGCGTTTTGTGATCTTGGTTTGTGTGATTCGTGAATGGTCTGCCCGTCGGGCCGGGCCGGGATGAGCAGCACAACGGAGTGCACGCATTGGTCTCGTTGTCCAGTACGCCATCACCCGCTGCAAACGACAACACAGCGCTGTCAGTTGATCACAGCCCGGAACGTCACGGCGATTGTGACTGGTTGGTTGCGAAAAAGTATTTTCAGGTCGTGTTCATTTACAAACATAGTGTGCGCTTTTCGTGTTTTTCCATTTTTCCGTTGCACGTTACAGTTTTGTAAACCTGGGTGAGCTTGGCTTGTGAGCAAAATCGTTGATTGGCTGATTTTACACCAATAATCTGCTTGTCGTTCAAATTTGGTCGAGTTATTTCGGTGCTTATGATTGTTGTCCTGGTTCTTGTTTTGAATGTTTCGCAAAAAATGTTTCGCAGACTGCATGCATACATCAGTCGCTGTTTGCATCTTTTACTCGTAGCAGCAAAGCAAAGCGAGAAAAAATGTTATTGTGATTCACGTTTTTTCATTTAGTTTTTTTTAATTTTTGTTTTTTATTCAACAACTATATCGTGTCGTGGACGTCGTCATCGTAATTGATCGAATTTCAATTCAAGCCGATTGCGTTGGGTTATCATTTTTTCAGCTCAACGGGAAATAAAATTAGTGGCGTTTTGAATGTCAACACGCAATACGAGGCATGATTACGGTTTGGAAAAGGGGTGAATGAAGTCACCGACACCAAAACATAATCTGGAAAGTTCCGCCATTCAGGAGTCAGTTCAGGAGGCGCTTGCACATCAAATGTGTGGTTCATCCTGATTGATTTGGCTGGCGGCACCCTCACAAAATGTTTCATAATCACAAATTTTTGCTCAAAACTCATGATTTTTCGTTTCCCAGGTGCGCAATGTCTGAGTTTTACCACACTTTTTCAAGGGTTTTGAGCATTGCAGCTTTGCAGAAACCTTACAAGCACATCTGTGAACGTTGCACAGAGTGGGATAATAAGGACTAAAATATGGTGCGCGTCATAATCAAAGGCGGTGTCTGGCGGAACACTGAGGTTTGCTTTTGCTGCCTTTTTCTTTGTTTCAATCCGTTGTTAACAAAGCAGCAAAATTGGCGAATGTTGAGTGTGCCCATGTGCAAAACATTCTCAATGACACGCACAGGATGAGATCCTGAAGGCGGCGGTGATGAAATATGGCAAGAACCAGTGGAGTCGTATCGCGTCGTTGTTGCACCGAAAGTCGGCGAAGCAATGCAAGGCCCGTTGGTACGAGTGGCTCGATCCGAGCATCAAGAAGACGGAGTGGTCTCGTGAGGAGGACGAGAAGCTGCTGCATCTGGCGAAGTTGATGCCGACGCAGTGGCGTACCATTGCACCCATTGTGGGACGCACCTCGTCGCAGTGCCTCGAACGATACGAATACCTTCTGTGAGCACTTCCATCTCCTTTGTTTTTAACAAAAAACGAAATACTTTTCAGAACAAACAGAAAAACAGGGAACCTATGCGTTCTGTGCGTTTTTCTTTCAGAGATGAAGCTCAAAAGAAGGCTGAGGGCGCTGCAGACGACGCCGTGGCCGATCCGCGTAAACTGAAACCTGGCGAAATCGATCCGAATCCGGAGACAAAACCGGCGCGACCCGACCCGATCGATATGGACGAAGATGGTTAGCATGGATGGATGGTTGAAGAAATATGCTTTGATTTTGATGATGTTTTGTGTGGCGAGTTACCGATTGATACACATCAACATGATTAACAAGCCAATTCCGAATACTGAACACGCACACCAGGGGGAAAGAATTCAGCAACCTTGACTTGAGCACGTTTCTAATCGCACCAGCACTTTTCAGAAATCGAAATGCTATCAGAGGCACGTGCTCGTCTGGCGAACACGCAAGGAAAAAAAGCGAAACGTAAGGCGCGCGAACGTCAGCTGGAAGAAGCACGCAGGCTTGCATCGTTGCAGAAGAGACGCGAAATGCGCGCCGCTGGAATGCCCGTAGGTTTATTGTCGCTTTGTTTGTTTGTTTTTTTTCTTCAAAAAACACTTTTGTTTTGCACAGGAATTTAAAGGGAATCTTTGGAAATTCTGTAAAATTAAAGGTGGAAATTCAATTACTTGAATAATCATAATTCATAACCATGCAAACAAAGTTCTCTGCAAGTTTATTGATGGGCATAGGAGCCACAACTAGCACCCATGATCGTTTTCAACTGTAACTTCTTTAGGTACGCCGTCGCCGTGTTCGTAAGGGCCGAGTCGATTACAACGCTGAGATTCCGTTTGAGAAGCCAGTGCCAGCCGGCTTCCACGATCCGGACATGGACGAACTGCGAGCGGACGGCGGCGCCTTTGACAAGAAACTGCGCTCGGAGCTCGATCCGGCACGTCGCGACGAAAAGGAACAGGTTGGTGGTTGGGTGATGTGCCCGTTTTTTGTGGAGCTGTGCGCTTAATACATTTTTTTATTATTCCTATCCCGCCTTTGAAAATGATGGCATTGCAAGTGTTGGCATGCATTGATAAAGTAAGCCGTTGCAAATGTCTGTCGGAAAAGTAAAATACACCATGACTAAAATTATCTAAAAATGCGGGAGACGCATATAAAAGGAGGAATATGGCCTTGTGTAAGCAGTGAAAGACTTGGCTCGACAACGCTTTTCAAGTCCGATGTGGTACACACGGATACAAGTACATAAGAGCCATATTTTTGCGCCGTTTATTTATGATTTCGGTTGCACATGGCAACCCTCGTACTTTGTATTGTAGACAAATGAAACTTTCACATTTGCGGATTTCGGGCATTTAGCGACCACTAAAACTACTAAAATAACAATCAGACTTTAGCTCGCTGACACTGGTTTGTCCAGGACAAATTGTATCGCAGAAGCATTGCGGAACGCAAGGTCTCCTGTGGCAAAGGCAATGACTCACGGGACAGACGGTTTATCCTGCCACACTAGTAACAAGTTTGAAGTTGACACCGGTAAAAAACGTGAAAATCAACGGAAGACAACTCCTTTTTGTCACTGGTGCTGGTGTGTACACAGCGGTGCGTACGTTAACAACAACGAAAAAGCTACATGCAACAATGTTTTGCAATCTCTGATTTTTCTGTTTTTGCACAGAATTTACAGAATTTCGCACATGGCGTGATTTTAGATTAAATCGAAGAGGACAATTAAAAAATAACTTTAAAGTTTTACGCTTTTCAGCAAAACGAAAACGAAAACGAAAGTTTCGGATTCGCTGCCCTCCGGGGATATAGCGACCGCAGGCCACCGAAACCGAAATCGGGCTAAGATCACTGGTGCCGCCAGGACAGAGCGGGGCTTAGAGGCTGTCCCGCTCACGTGGCGAGGGTATTGGTTCCACGGGATGGTGAGCCGTCCATTCCCCAATCCCACCGGAGTTTGTTACCTTCGGGTTTCCGGAATCGGTGGGGGGGGGGGAGGCGTGCTTCAAAAACAAACAAACAAACGCGGCGCAAAAATATGACTCTTATGTACAGAGTGGGCCAAAAAAAAGGTTCCATTTTCAAACTGCTGTCACTGGCTGGTATTTCAATATTATGAGCTGAAATTTTCAGCATTGATAAAACATGTGATGCCATTTTTCTGACAAAATTTTTATCTAGTTTGGTCAAGTAGATTCAGTTTTACAGCACAATGTTTAAAAATTCCCAAATTTTCAAAAAAACGGATTTTTAACCAAGAATTTAACAACGAATCATTGCTCATAGACATCCAAATCATCATCAAGGTTTGTCGTCCGGCAGCGGCTGGATGAAATTTTACGCGAAACTGGCGAGTCACTGCAGAAAAACTTTCAGATTGCTCCCACCAGATAGCACACCAGACCCGTTGTTCTGCTGTCCACTTAACCATGACGAAACTGCAGAAAACTGAAACTGAAACACTGTTTTTATTCAAACCGCAGAAAAACTTTTCAAAAGAAACAAATTAACAGACAGAGCAACACAGAAAACAAAAAACTCAACTGAACAATTCTTTCTGTCGCAGTCGCATGGCTGCTGACTCGAGTCCGTTGTGAAACATCAGAATTTCGCTCGAGGTGCTCAAATGCAATTCAAGTGTGAGACCTTTCCACTCTGAGCGCATGATTTGAACTATTACGGGTATCCAAAAAGACCAATTTGCCACCTTCGCAACAGTTTCAAAATTGAATCACGCATCTTGATACTAAATTTTTCTTGCACTCATTTCAGTCAATTTGTTGATTTTTCGAGCTTTTTAAAAAATCTGCCACAGTGACCGCTAGGAATTATATATCGGAAAAAAAATTTTGTCAGTAAAATGGCAACGCATGTTTTATCAGTGCTGAAAATTTCAGCTCATAATATTAAAACACCAGCCAGTGACAGCAGTTTGAAAATGGAACCTTTTTTTTGGCCCACCCTGTACTTGTATCCGTGTGTACCACATCAGAGACTTGAAAAGCGTTGTCGAGCCAAGTCTTTCACTGCTTACACAAGGCCATATTCCTCCTTTTATATGCGTCTCCCGCATTTTTAGATAATATTCTGACTTTTACATAAGCCCCGAAGGTCGGACCAAAATCACAATTCGACTCAGGTTTTTCATTTTTCGCTTTTTAGGCCGATTTCGCCTATGCTATTTCTACGGCCGATTCGCCCAAAATCGTCACGATTCAGTACCTAGAATTGCTCACACAAGAAAACTGACCCAAAAGCCGTGATTGGCACAATGAATTACCATGGAAAACACCGTTTTCTTGTTTTTCATTTCTGGACCGGTTTCGCTAAATTTCACGGCCGATTCGCCCGAAATCGTCACGATTCAGTATCTAGAGTTGCTCACATAAGAAAACTAACCCAAAATCCGTGATCAGCGCATTGAATTACCGCGGACTACACCAGTTTCTCATTTTTTTGCCTTTGGACCGATTTCGCCAATTTCTACGGCCGATTCGCCCGAAATCGTCACGATTCAGTATCTAGAGTTGCTCACATAAGAAAACTAACCCAAAATCCGTGATCAGCGCATTGAATTACCCTGGAAAACACCAGTTTCTCATTTTTTGTCTTTGGACCGATTTCGCCAATTTCCACGGCCGATTCGCCCGAAATCGTCACGATTCAGTATCTAGAGTTGCTCACATAAGAAAACTAACCCAAAATCCGTGATCAGCGCATTGAATTACCCTGGAAAACACCAGTTTCTCATTTTTTGTTTTTGGACCGATTTCGCCAATTTCCACGGCCGATTCGCCCGAAATCGTCACGATTCAGTATCTAGAGTTGCTCACATAAGAAAACTAACCCAAAATCCGTGATCAGCGCATTGAATTACCCCGGACTACATCAGTTTCTCATTTTTTTGTCTTTGGACCGATTTCGCCAATTTCCACGGCCGATTCGCCCGAAATCGTCACGATTCAGTATCTAGAGTTGCTCACATAAGAAAACTAACCCAAAATCCGTGATCAGCGCATTGAATTACCCTGGAAAACACCAGTTTCTCATTTTTTGTTTTTGGACCGATTTCGCCAATTTCCACGGCCGATTCGCCCGAAATCGTCACGATTCAGTATCTAGAGTTGCTCACATAAGAAAACTAACCCAAAATCCGTGATCAGCGCATTGAATTACCCCGGACTATACCAGTTTCTCATTTTTTTGTCTTTGGACCGATTTCGCCAATTTCCACGGCCGATTCGCCCGAAATCGTCACGATTCAGTATCTAGAGTTGCTCACATAAGAAAACTAACCCAAAATCCGTGATCAGCGCATTGAATTACCCTGGAAAACACCAGTTTCTCATTTTTTGTTTTTGGACCGATTTCGCCAATTTCCACGGCCGATTCGCCCGAAATCGTCACGACTTTGGTTATTTAACTGCTATTCTTTTCACTTTTTAAAAAAATAAAGGTCAAATTCAAATTCTCCGTTGTTGGTTACCCCTGTAAACTTTTTTATTTGTCAAATAACGGTTTGTTTCACGCGCAGAAATCGGAAATACACTTCAAAATAAGCATTTTTCGTAATTTTGTACAAACAAGCTAAATTTTGAGCCTTGGGAAGCATCGGAGAAAAAAATGAATGCGAAATTTGAAAATCTCGAAGATTTTTACCCTAGAAAATGTTTTTATCATAACCGTCAGAATTTTGTAAGTATCACTGAAACTGCGTACACATTTTATGACATGGTCGAAAAAAAAGGGGTATAGAAGAATAAGAAACAGCGAATTCAGAATCGATGTTTTGCGCACACAGCGTGTATAGAAGATCACCACGAAAAAATTTCTCGTGCACACACGATACCTATGGATTATCTACCTGTGTGCAGGAGAAAAAATTCTCAGCTCCTTTTATGTTCACAATGCGAGGCACTGTAAGTTTGGAATTTACGCGCGAGCGACTGACGGGCCATATTATGTCTCATCCGCTGTCCGCTGCGCTCCGCTTCGCTCGCGAATGGACATGATAAAGCTTGCTAGCTGCCGCCGATTTTGTGCTGAATTTTTCACCACGTACATGATTTTACAGGAAGCACGAAAGAAGGACAAGGAGAAACTGAAAAAGCGCCGCGAAGAGGAGGGACCGGATTCAATATTCAACAAGTTTGTGATGATTTTCTTTTAATGATTCATAACCAATTAAGTGTGTTGGTGGACTTGAATAATCAGATTTGTTTTTTTCAGGAACGCACCAGAAAAGAAGCGCAGTAAACTCGTGCTGCCTGCGCCGCAAATTGGTGACTCAGAACTGGAACAGGTTTGTTCTGAAATTTTTCTTGTAGATTCTTTAAACCTTGCATTATTCTGTTCTCTAAACTTGTTTTGCGGTTTTCTCGTACGATTCCAGTTGCAAGTATCCATTTCCAGTTTTCTCGTACGATTCCATTTGCAAGTATCCATTTCTAGTTTTCTCGTACGATTCCATTTGCAAGTATCCATTTCCAGTTTTCTCGTAAATTCTCGAACCTTTCATCGGTCTGTTCTTCAAGTTTGTCCTGCCTTGTAAAATCTCTCAAAACTATTATTCTAAACTCTAAACTCTAAAAACTCTAAACTCTAAATTATTCTCTAATCTTGAGGTTGTGAAAATCGGTCGAGCCTCCGAAACTGCTCGTGAAGTGGTCGAGAGCGAGCGGACGGATGCGACCGGGACGTTATTGGCCGACTATTCGTTCACGCCTGGCATGGGCGGTGTTGGCGGCATTGCGGGCCTGCGCACGCCGCGCACACCGCAGAGCGTTGTAGACACCGTGCAGCAGGTGCAGTGTGCTATGTGATGCTAAACTGAAAACACTTATTAGAGCAATTAGATTTTTTTGCAATTTATGACGTTTTTCATTGAAAAATTGCCAGAAAAGTGCACCCTTAGAATCCGGTGCGTTTTAAAAAAAATTGACGTTGTTTTTATCAGCCTGCATGTAACCATAAAAAAACTGACACGCCATAGTGCAGTGTTGATCAGCCGTAGCGCCGCTTGCAACGATCCATGTTTGTTTGTTTCCGACCACAGGAGGCGCAAAACATCCTTGCGCTGCAAAACGTCGACACCCCGCTGAAGGGCGGCGAGAACACGCCGCTGATGGAGGCGGACTTTGCCGGCGTCACGCCGCGCTCGGCGGTGGTCGCCACGCCGAACACGGTGCTGTCGACGCCGTACCCGAAGGCAGCCGACGACATGACGCCGGCGTCGAGTGCGGCAGGCTTCACGCCGGCACTCGGCACACCCGGCACTCAGACGCCCGGCACCACCGGGCAGACGCCCTACAGGGACAAGCTGAGCATCAACCCGGACGAGGTCGACAGGTACATCGGCAACGGTTGCTGTTCGGTTGATGGCGATTGAACTTGGCTGATACTGATAGACTGGTCTACTGTAGCCAAGTAGCGACTGATTCGTTGGAAAAATTTGGTTGGAATTTGTTTGAAAAAAAACGACAAATTGTTGTTGATTGGACTTACAGTTAGGCTCGACGTTATGTTAGGTATAAGTACTGAGACACCAACAACAACCAAAAGAGGCGTTTGCGTATCTATACCAATGCGATTCAACCCCCAAATACCCTGCAAACAAAACGCAATAAAAAAATGCAGCCATCATTTTGTTGCAGCACGGACGCAGTTGAGGTGCGCCATCGCCTCCGCAAGGGGCTCCGTGGTCTGCCGGCGCCGCGTAACGAATATGAGATTGTGGTGCCCGACGATGAATTGAGCACGGTGTCGGAGAGCACAACGGAGAGCGACCATTGGGTGCAGGATGCGGCTGATGTGAATGCAGCAGAGGCGACCATGCGACGCAGACAAGGTGAGCAGCACTGGTGCTTGGTGGTGGATGTTGATGGCAGGCACACGTGTCATTAGGAGATCATCAATAGCCTATCAGCTTAAGTTGGTTAAATCGAGTTTGTAAATATAGATGTGTTCTGTTTCGTTATGTTTCATATCCTTTTTGAAAGGGAAATAAACATGGCATCGCCTTTGAGTTTGCTGATGATGACATCATGTTCTCATGAAACGCACGTTTCAGCGGAAGAAGACTTCCGGCGTCAGTCGTCGAGCGTGCAACGTTCGCTGCCTCGTCCGTATGACGTCAGCTCGATCATGGCCAGGCGGATCGACGTGAAAAACGAGCTCGCTAGGGTCGGTCGATAGCGTTTTGAAAGCTGTCTTTTCCTTTTTTCTCTGCAATTCGCTGATGGTTATGCTGGTTTGGTTATGTTTGATTTGAATTTCACGTAGAATTTCTAGTTTATTCCAACGGCCAATACTCCTGAACCAAAACAGCGTACCATTGAATTGAACTTGCACACTGCCCCCACTGACCCAGCAAGCACGCAGTCTGACGGTTGTTGTGCAGGCAGACGAGCTGATCAAGCAGGAGATGGTGGCGATGCTGCATCACGACGCGCTCGTCAACCCAACGCTCGCGCAGCAGGGACTGACGCCAGGCGCCAAGAAGTCGTCGTTGCCGTCGGATCAGGCAGTCGCAAACCAGGAGAAACACATCAGATATTTGCAGCAACATCCGTCCGAACGACCCGCCGACGAGGAATTGGAAGCGGTGAGGGCGCATTGATTTTAGGTCAAAAAATTCCAGCTGCCGCCAAGGCCAAAGTACCAGATGGATTGAGGGAAGGCTGGATGATGAAAAGTTTAAAGATAGCTGAAAAGGGTAGTCGCACTTTTAATTATGTTCAGGCAGCACAGCATGGATGGATGTAATAATAACTTTGGGTATTCTTGGTAGATGATTCCCTGCGGTTGTTGGTCTCGTTCCAATCCGTCGCCACCACGTTCGCATTATTTTGTGCACTCGATTCTCTCGAATGGACTGTCACTTTTTTTCGTTGACCTTGCACAGGCAGAGAACGTGCTCAGCGGCGAGCAGGACGTCGTGAAGGAAGGCATGGCTCATGGTGAGCTCTCCTCGGAGGCATACAACCAGGTGTGGCAGGAATGCTACTCGCAAGTGCTGTACGTTCCGTCACAGACGCGATTCACCCGTGCGAGCATGGTCGGAAAAAAGGATCGCATCGAGTCGTTGGAGCATCAGCTTGAGGTTGGATTCTCAATTTTTTTATTTTATGGATTTGGAATTGAAGCACACTGTTGAAAGACAAACCACACCCTTTGAAGCAAAGACATGGAGGAAGGGTGAGTGGAGGGTTGAACGGCTTTGTGTGCACGGTATTGGAGAATTTGGTTTTGAGTATTTTTCTTCATACCTTGATGCGTTCATCTCAATGTCTTTTTCAGACTAACCGCCAGCACATGGGCAAGGAAGCGAAGAAAGCCGCGAAAATCGAGAAACGTCTGAAAGTGCTGCTCGGTGGATATCAGGTTTGAGTCCGTTGGAACAATGACTGTCTTGCATGTTTGCGAGTCGTACCGGTAACGCTTTGTTTTTATTTGCAGAATCGTTCGCAAGGCATGGTGAAACAAGTGGAAGAGTTGTACGAACAAATGGAGAAGGCACAGTTGGAACTGCGCACGTTTCAACGACTACGCGACCACGAGGCTGCTGTGATTCCAAAACGGGTTGAGGTTGGTTGGTTCCGTGCACTGACAAACTCAACCCAATCCAACGAACAACAACTGAAACCAAACAGTGAATGGTCGTATCACTTCCTCTACCGCCACTAAGTCAGTTGTACTGCGCTGTGTGGGCGGCTCGACAACCAGACGCTGTTTTTGAACGTCCATGTCTGGATGTCTGCTGTTGTTCGTGCAATATGCGGCGTCTTTCCTGTTTTTCGGTTTACTCATGATACGATCGCTTTCTTGGCGCAGACGTTGAGCGAGGAAGTGCGTCGCCAGGAGCAGCGCGAGCAACAGCTGCAACGGCGATATGACGCGCTGCGATTGGAGCTGGAGGAGTTGTACGCTCGCAGACAACGTGCGCTGGCGACGACCGTCGTGCAACCAGTGAAGTACTGAGCGAGTGCCGCGCAACGTTGCTGCATCATGGGGCAAACCGGATTTTTGATGATGTATTGTTGTTGTTATTAGTATTACATTCGATTTGATTTGTTTCATAACATCGAACATTGATGCTGTTGTTGGTTTTGGATAAAATTCAGTTATTGCAAGCGGAGTAGGTCCGACTAGCATTACTGACTTGTTTGTTGTAATTGACTTCAAAAATTATCGTGTCGTGGGTCATTGATAAAATTTTTATCTGTTACTGTTGTTAAAAAACAAACTAACAAACTATATACAAATCTTGACTATGGTTTTGATCTTTCATCAATATTCTTCGACACAAAGCTTTGAATATGCAAATCGTTTTGTTTCATCCAGTCAACTTGTAGCAACCTTCACACATCGCTGCCCCGCGAGCGTCGTCGTGGCTGCTGCAGTCCCTGTGCTTGTTCGTTGGTGCTGTCGCACGGCGAGCCCAATGCACTTTTTACGCCGCCGTGTTGCAGCTCGTACATAAACCCGTCGTTGAACTTCCGAACGACATAGTCCATCAGCGCCGTCCACGCGTGTTCTCTAGTGCTCGGTGTCACCGGATCACCGTTGTTTTGTTCTGTGTCGAGTTGACCGTGCTGCTCGAGGACGTGCATCATCTCACAGACGACCTGCACGAGCGCATCACGCAGCCACTCGATGTACTCGGGGTGGAAGTCGCCGTAGTGCCGGTGGCGACGGCCGTACATCACCGCCGCCGGACCCACGGCTGCCTCCAGCTCGTCGCAGTTGCGGATCTGCAATCGCATTTTTGTTGCGATCATGCTCGTGTGGAATGAGATCATGGACGAGAACATTGCCGGATTCAGGTTAAAAATGCAGCTGATTATAACGTTCCAAGCAACTCTTTCAAATCGCATCACGCAAGCACTGACCATGAGCTCAAAGAAGCTGGACAGCATGCGAACGTGCTGCAGGAACACGTGGTCACTGGTGAGGTACTGGTCGACGATCAATGCGGCCGAGTCGGTGTTGCCGTCGACGGCATTCTCGCTGGACGTCAACTGAAACACGCGGCCGAGTTGGCCGTGCGCGGCGAGCAGCCGCTGCAGCACCACGAAGCCGGTGCCGCCATGCGCGGCGTTGCCGTGCTGCGTCTGCTCGTTGACGTGCTGCAGCAACGCCTTCCAGTCCTGCTTGATCAGCTCACGTTGCTCCACGGACAACACGTTCGTCGTCGTGTCCTGCGTGTGTCGCGAGTGGCGTAGCGACGGCTTGCGATTGAACACGGCGCTGTGACTGCAGCGAAAACGGTCACAACTTGCTCATTTGTGCTTGAACGGATGACGCACTGATTGGCCGGCTTACATGTGTGCGCAAGCAAATAACTGTGTTGAATTTGAATGCACAATGCTCACAGGAGTGCAGTATCGCGCAAGGCTGTTGCTGGCCAACGTGTGAAAAAAACAGAATCTGATAAGGATGCCAGTCAGTCAGTCAGTTCATTTCTGGCTCTGAGAACGCCGCCAACGTTACCAATTGGTTGCGACGGAGTTCTCAGTTGGCTTGCGTTCAGTCGAGCTTGTCACTTCGCTTCCTACACCACATTCAGGAGCCCACGGACCTGTGCACCAGCATCGGCCGTGTGGCCGGCGAGGACACTGGTCTGCTGGAGTGCAGGTCGCTGTTGCTTGCGTCGCTCGTGTCCATCACGAACATCGACGGCACGCTCAGTTTGTTGTCGACCTTGTTGCACTGCTTGCCGCTGCCGACTTTGTTCAGAAGTCTGTTCGGTGTCGCTGGTTGACTGGCGGCTGAAGACGTCACCGAATAGTTGAACTGCCAGTTTGGCTTGTGTTTCTGTGCCAGCTGGCCGTTGCTGATGACTCCTCGATTGTTCGCACGCTCGTCACGTGACGTCGCGGCGGCCGATTTCCGACGACGCAAGGAGGTCACACAGCCGCCCATGGAGTATAAGTGGAACTGAAGATTTGTTTCAAAAACATGGATCGATTCTCCACATCGCCAACATTTGCATCATTATTGCGTTACTTTTGGCTGACTGCCAGAAGTCTCAGCATGTGCGGCGTCAGCGTCAGCGTCAGCGCAAAATGCAACTGTTGTGAGAACATGACATGACGGCAGCAGAATGTGTACCGAAAATAATGCAAGGTTCTTCTCGTTCTGTTTCACAAATGATTCGATCATGCGCGTGAGCAATGTCAACTTCAGCAATGAAAACTCATACAAACGGTTTGGTGTGGCAAAACAATCGTCCCACACACATCAAGAGTGCCGGTCAGCAAACTCCAAAAAACCATAGTGGCACCAACCCAAAAAACCAGCTTTTCATCGTATTTGTTTTTCTGACGTGTTTGAAAAGAAACACGATCTGGAGAGCCAAAAATACGTACCTGCTATACGGTACGTGGGCAACGAACCGTTAATGAATAATAAATAATAGCAATATAGGGGTATACGTAGATTCGGTTTCTCTGTTTTTTTTCAAACACAACAAAAATAACAACAAAAATGTGGCATCGGTTTTGGTTCTGCTACATTTTACGACTGAAACACCAAAAAGTGTTATATGTGGTGCTTTTTGGATTGATTGATTGCCGACGCTTCACTATGCACAATGACTAAGCTATTGTCTCGGATCGCTGGACAATCAGAGCAAAAAAGCATCAAATGAACTAACAGTGTTTCTCAGAATATCACTACAATATTCTAAGCTAATTCTGCCAACAGAAGTCACCAGTTTGTTGGATTTTTTAAGAACTAAAACTGACCCTCAGTTCCGCCTAACATTATAACCCAGAGAAGAACATTATTGAGATAAGAGATGGCGTTCTACTGAAAACACCTTTCACACTCATAACACAGCCGACTGACTGAACCATGAAACACGCATAGCAGTGCAGTGTGCTCGAATCCTCATGCAACAACAACAAGCCGCTCAATAAATAGCCCGTGACGTGTTACGTCGATTGTCGTGTCTGTTCATGTGTTGCTTTCCGGAAAACTTAATAAAAGTCATACACGTTGATAAAAGGGCGGCGGGAGCGGACACGCGGTGCAAAACGATGAAGCGGAAAATTATCCAACACAGGCCCATCCATTGAAGGCATACTCTGCTCTGCATACAACTGCTTATGCTGATAGCTATCGCACGTGCACGATATGCTGTAACATTATGGAAATTGTAATCAAGAAAATTTGATAAAACGCCCGTAAAAGTCGGCGCACCGTATGCTTGGAGATTATACCTTTGAAGAGTGTTGACGCAAATGTGTTTGTTGGAAATCCTAATTATCTTAGTGGCTATGGTGTTGCTATTTAGAAACAAACAAACAAGCCGTACATACAGTGTAGCAACAGCAAAACAAGTACAGGCAACTTGCAGCCCGTTCGACTATCAGCTTTGTTTTTTTTTAAAGTTTTTATGCGCTCCAAAAAGTGAAAACAAGTTGCAGATAGAGACTACCTTGCGTGAACATGCAGAAACGTTTGGTGTTATGACGCAATCCACACTTAAGTCACACCATGAGTAAACAAGTAACAAACGGGTATCACACCCACACGCGCAATTTAATCGACGGCTAAACAGCAAGCATATTTTGAAATAGTAAAAGAGTGGCACCTAGCAGTTGGCAGGCTAGCAGAAGCCAGTCAGTATCAATCATTCATGCTGCCAGTCTAATTATGGGCCTGCCTCATGTTGAGACGAGAAATTCGAATATGAAAATAAACGCGTGATGACGCACGACACGGATCAACCAATGCTGATCTGAATGTTTCCCAGATGCCAGTTTTTTTGTGGTCAACTTCAAATATAAAATTTTATTGGTCTGCCCACCTGCTTGCCGTGTTCGATTCGTTTTTTATTCTGACATAACACACAGCGAATCTTTCATGCGGTTAGCACGCATAAGAAGTGAGTAAGTTTTCATTCAAAAAGCCGTCGCGTCAGTGCTAGTGAGGTGAGCGAGTGCTTCCAGTGGAGCGACGCATGTCACGTCTCAGTGCGACCAATTATTTTGCGTTGCATCCACGCGCCAGCCAGACGCCCTGATCGAGAGCATATGTTTGTGACTAAAAAACAGTTGCAGACACCGCCAACGGCGTGGCACGATTCCGCGTATTTTTTCGAATTTCTTTATTCTTTTTTTCTAGCCGGCAGCGTCAAGCGCAATTCCGATTTATAAACATCTTTTTTTCTCGTTTTTTTTTCCTGTGCCCAGCTGTGTCAATTTCCAGCAAGCAAGCAAGCAAGCATTCTACGTGTTTTTTACGTGTGTATATTTTTCATTTTAAAAATGAATGCAAGTAAACACATTTATGGAATGAGCTGCAGGAAAAATAGACTCGCATCACGTGAAACACGAAACAATGGATCCATATTCCAAAATGAAAGTGCCAGCGGACAGTCTTTCTTAACGCACACGATGTTTCGGCCAATTGAAAGACAATCAAACAGTCAAGCGCATCAACCAAAAAAAGGACAGACAAAGACAGATAGATTGCAAAGAAATAATCTCATTCATCGTGCTGTTCAACAATGAATCTCAAACAGAAAAATTGCAACATAGTCACATCACCATCGTGTTTCTGCGACGTTTTTAGAAAGAACAACCCTGTGATTCGTGATTCAAAAGCTGAGATACCTTATCTTACGGCAAAATGCATACATGGAACGTATGTACAATGTGATGTAAGTAAACATTGCAAAAGAATATGAATAAATCAAAAATTGCATCTGACCAGATCAGATAGAATAGCACAAGCAGCGTCCGAGCTTTCGAATGTTTGTTTGAGTTGCGTGGCGCTTATTTGCAAGTTGATAATGCAGCAACCGAAAAGCGCTAGGCGGCAGTTTCAGTTTTTGCGATACTGAAACCCGTCGTGTTTACAGTGCGCCTGCGTGACCCACCAGTCGTAAATGTCTGCCACTGATTGCTCCGAAGTTGCGTCTGAGCATCGGCGCACCCGCGCACAGAGACAACAGAAACCGTGTCGACGCCACGACATTTGCTCGTGCGACGGCCTCCATTTGAAGTAACTGCAAACAAGATTTAGTTCATCTGCGAAATCACCTGTTTTGCTGAAATCTGAGACTCGAGTGTCAATAAACGACACAAAATAAATAAATCTGCATACTTTTCAGTATCAATTGACTGCAAACATGCTAAATTGGTTGATTCTTGCACTAGCGGCACGACCAAAACCAGATTGTCTTGCACTACCGGCCTCTGGTTCTTGTGGTGTGGTGGTGGTCACAAAATATCGCTAACGTGCACTGTGGCCGACGTAAAATTGGTGCGACACTTGTTAGCAGCATCGGCAATGAACGACCGAAGCAAGTGATTCAAGCTGAGTGTGCCCCACCTGAGATACTCATGTGTGTGTTCATGGAGACGCTTCAAATGAGCAGCCAACTGCGCAGCGTTAGTGAAATCGTCAACAGCAATGAAACCATCATCGGGCATCAGACCGCTCAGCAGTTTACGAGCGAGCACCTGCGATTGTCATGTGCTCTTGTTTTACTCAAATGCAGAACGGAGCACACCGTTGAATGGGGCATGGGCACAAAAAAAATTGGCAAAATTTAGCTTTTCTGAGCGTCTTGTTTTTTTGTCGACTACTTTTGGAGGCATGTGCAGTGCCTAGTTAAGACAAACAAGTAAGCTCGATCATATCAACGTGATGCAACAAACCAATCGTCACGGGTACTTGAGAAACATTCATTTAATGATTGTGTTGGTTTGGAGACATTTGAAAAAAAGAAACCGAAAATACGAAACGCCATTGGCCGACCACGGGCACAACGGGCAGCTGCCAACGGCTCCACACTTTCTCCGTCACGTAATCAGCGCAGAGCGAGTTCTCGAACGCGAATATGAATTTGTAGCGTTCGCCAATCAGTTTATTGCACTTTACATCGCCATAAACGTGCGTTTTGGGGCACGCATTTGGGTCACCGCAGTCGCCCCAGACGTCGATTTCCATATGCTGCTGTAGCGCCTGGTTTCGCAAGTGGAAACGCATTTCGTGGCATTACTGTGAAACTGTAAACTACAACAATCAGCTTTTTGGCTGCGTTTTGATTTAGATTCAACGTTCAACGACTGATTTAGATTCAATCAGCCAACCAAGATTCAAATGCCAGAAAGCCAAAGTTGAATATGTTTTGGCTTGACTTGCACGTACTTTAGTCCATGTTTGTAGTTCAAAACCAATTGACGAATCAGCTTGCCTGTGTACAAAAGTGTGAACGCCAGTCAATGAAAAAAAACATCGCCGACCGTCCCGCTTCGACGAGCACTTTTTTAAACTTACTTTCAATTTTTTTTCACTTTTACTCACTTTAATCAAATCCTCACGTTTCGAGCTCGAGTAACAGTTGCTAGCCACCCAGACGGCGATTTTCGTTTTCTGCTCAGCAACTTTACGCATTTTATTCAAGAATGCGTTCACTTCGAACGAACTCGGTGGTGCAGGTTTACGTTGGACACCGCCGTATGGTCGAAAACAGTGCGAGTCACGACGATAGCTCATGGTCCAGTTGAAGTAGTGCGATGAGAGGTTTCTGCAAGCATCAAGGCCATCAAATTCGGTGATTTCGCATTTAAACCGTGAAACACCATGGCCAACCGTCGTTTCATACTTCAAGCGAACAGTGAAACTGCAGAACAAGTGAATTTTGTCCATCTTGACGATTGAATCCGACATGTGCTGATTGGCTGCATCGATCTGGCTGGTGGACCAATCAGCGGGTCCGCTCCAACTGCAGTTGATCAGCAGACTGCACGTGATTCACAGTGTGCCCAAGGCATTGCCTCCCTCAGTTCACCTGAGCACCCGCATGTCGCCATTCTCCGGTGACTCCTCGTTGAAGTACACGAATCGCTGTCCATTGTGCGCCCGCGCGGGCAGCGCACGCACATGCTCGAGTTTGATGTCATGATGGTGGAACACGACCACGTCCGCGTCGGCCAATCTGCTGCGATCACCCGTCAGCACACAATTCAGCTCCGGACACACGGCGGCGCCCTCCAGCTGCTCGGTCATGTTCTCGCCGAAGAACGTCGTCCACGCCAGCAGGCGCACTGGCTGGCCGTGTTTGGCGTCGCAGTCAGCCGAACCAGCGCCAGTGACGACGTCGCTGCTGTCGGTCGACTCGACCGTCACCGACGGTTTGTTGACGGTCAACGTCAGTTGACGACTGTAGATGGCGACACTGACGAGACAGCAGACGACAACGCCAATGACGAGCACGAGCTTGGCGTTGCGTGGCGTGTGCAGCAGCGCACCGCGACCGACGTGCACCAGCACCACCATCAGCAGGTGCGGCATGTGCCAGACGAACTACGCCATTTCAGGGAATGCAACCCGGTCGGAAACAGATGCCACATGAAACAGTTGTGTGCCATTAACGAAACTGTAGTAGCTGTGTGAAAAAACGGTAGCACGTTAAAAATACTGTTACATGAATAATGTTTCACAAAGCACTGAAATAAATACATAACCGACCAACAATAGTGGTATCTGGGTTCTCCTCATAACCCGCTCTGTAGAATCATTGAAATCAAACGTCATCCAAAATTAAAACAATCAATTATTCTCAACGTTCAAAGCTCAACAACAAATAACAACAAATAACGAAATATGGGTGGATGAAAACGACACTCAAACATAAAATTGATACGTACTCAGCCTAAAAATTCAAAGATTTTTTGAAAAAAAACCAAAACACGCCCGAGTACGTCATAACACCAATAGAGTATAATATCCACAGACTGTTTGTTGACACGTGCAAGACACATATGACGTCATGCAGCACAGTATGCCAGTGTTCGTGTTGCACCGACCCATCATCCCTGTCGACTATATCCTTTTGTACTTCACTTTGTCGCGTTTCCTGCGTTTCTTTCCATCAGCGTCATCTTCATCTTCCTCCGATTCGCCGCCTCCACTAAAAAACCACGGCGACAAAATATTCGTCCACAACTTCAGCAGCGCCATGCCGGGAATCTACAATCAACAGTTACATTCAACATCAAGATCAACAATGAACAATATTTGAGTTGGAAAAACAAATCAATCAATAAGCCGCAGTTTTTTCAATACAACCAAAACTGGAAATATAAAAAAAACTTACGAGCAACAGCAGAAGCCAGAAGTAGCGCGTCAGCAGCGTTAGAACTTCAGTGATGAAGCCAAGTATAACGGCGTCCTTGCAGTATCTGCACCAGACAAAAAACGTTATCAGAACAAAAAACAGCCAAGTTCTCCAAGTTCCATGTCAATTCGAAAGCGACCGACTCTCCAAATCCGTGCTGCAGATTCAAATCGAGTCCAGCATCGACCAGCTGAGTGCCGTTGAACGTCGCCCGTGCCATGCGGCGCATCACCGCCAGCGCACACGCTTGTACGCACGCGACCACGGCGAGCAGCATCTGCACTCGACACACATGTCATTTCAGTTCATTTCGCGAACCGCAGGAACTCCGATAAAACTGCACGAACAGCGTATCAAACGGAGACCTTTACATCACGTTCTCCAAAGAGGTCTAGTGAACGCGAAAACCTGCAGGAACGGCACATGTACGTTCGTAGTGCACTCAATGCGCTTAAAACACCGATGCGCATCGGTTTGTTTTTGCCAGTGGTGAATGAAATAAAACGATTCCGGCCACCAGCACATAAGATTGAAGAAATCGCCGCAGCGTCCACCCGTCTGCACATTCACACTCACCCAGTCCTTGGCGAGCGGCTCGAACAGCAGCACCTGCACGGCCGAGTGGACGCTCTGTAAGATTGGGTAGCATGCCTTGCCTCGGCGACAGAACACAATGCATCGCAGCAAAACAAGTGCACAGAAAGACACGCACCACGCCAAGCGAGGTCATGATCAGATAGAAGCGAATCGTGGCCAGGTTTTCCTCGTGGATCAGCTTCTGGCCGCGTGTGGCCTGTTTTCCCTTCTGCGCCTTCATTCTGTGAACGCCTGAATTGTCGTTTTCAACAGCGGTAACTACGAGGAAACAACGGTTTGCGATTGGAACAATGGTGAAAATTTTGATACGATATCATGCAAAACAGTGTGCATTGTAGCTGACAACAATTCTCACTAATTTGCAACTCAAATCCCATCCTGAGACGGTGGGTTTATTTTATTTCCCGCGTTGCACCATAATCGACCAACAAAGAACTTCTTCAGCAAAAACTGCTATGAGAATTCAGTTATAGAAGAACTCAAGGCTGTACTATTGAATTTTGTTTCATGATGAAATCATGCTTTATAACAATTTCAAACTATTAGTGTGATTGTGCGCACCACTTGGAGTGGTCGAGTGGTCAAAGCCAACATAACCAAACCAAGCCAATAAACAAAGAAATTCACAAAAAAGCAAAATAAAAAGGCAGTAATGAGCAAAACGACAAAATTTCTTCAACGCAGTTTTATCAATCAAAGAGCAAATTTACACAACAACACTCGTATTTCGTTTTGTGCTCGGTTGAATATTGACCAAATCAAAAACAAAACATGACTCACACGAATGAAATGACTTTTTTGACTGACAAAGAGCGCCAATGGGGGCAGGGGGCAAACATATTCGAATTTCATTCACACCGGCTTTTTGAACAAGTTTTTTTTGCAAAAAAACAACAACCATAAAATCACTCAAAAACCACAAAACGGCCGCAAACATGGTGAATTGAAGTGTTTTCAAGTTACATATTGTGCAGGACGAGTCGGAAAATTTCGTTGGCAATAAAAAAAGAGCCGGCAGCGGACGGACGAAGGAGGAACGTCTGGTTGAAGCTGTGCACCGGATCCTCATCGGTCTGTGTGCACAAGAATACAATTTGAACAGACGCTGAAAGTGAAACTTTGAACAAAAAAACGCAGCTTTCCACCACACCACCGGGGTTTGCTTCCGTTCGGTTACCAGCAACCACAGGAGAGCTACAGTCTTCCTTCATATCATACACAATCAGCTGATTGGTTGGCGATCACATCACTTTTTGTTGTTATTGAGTCCAATAGTGGCAATTTCATTGTGTATTACTCTTACCTTCATTTGCCCAAGCACAACCACGATGATGCCACCATCGGGCAACGGTTGACAATCGCTGATCGTCACTTGACGTGCTATCGAGCGAAACGGTAACGACTGAAAACGCATTACAATTGAGCAGCAAAATACTGTTCTCATTGAATGACTGTCAAAAACGAACAATTCATATTCAAGCAACCGATGAGAAAGGAAAGCAAAAGAAAACTGATTTACAGAAAACTTCTGCAGAATCGCGTCCTTGCCCTTCATTTGAACGCCTTCGAAAGTCATATATGACAGTTCGGGCTAAAAAGATGGTTTATTTTATACAAATTCCAATGCGCAACGTTGTTTAAGGTGGGCTTTTTCAGAATACCGACGTGACCCCCGTCAGTTTTTAGAAAGGTCTGGTCGTGGTGTGGAGGCCGCGTCGGTAGACTCAAAAGAGCGACTCTGAAATGCGCACAAAAGGCATCGCGACGCACATGGTAGAGATCAGCGAGTCCAGTGGCGCGTGTCGCGGCGTCGTTCACATCGAACTTGCTGTAGTAGTGCTGGATGAAGGCGTTGCCGATCTGCTCGTACTGCGGGTTGAACGTGCCCGCAGCCATCACGATCGCAAAACAAACAACAAAGCAACGCTTTCCGAATGTTCGCAAAACAGTCGCCGATTACAGAAACACGCTGTTGATTTCAAAGTTCTTTGTCTGTCTGGAACACTAATAATTCCCGTGTCAGCTGAACTAAGATCCTGCAGAATTCAGATGGCGCTAACGGTTTTTGCGGAAGCTTGCAATGCGATAAAAGCAGCAGAACTGACACGCGGTTCTGAAGCTCGGTAATGGATACCGTCAACATATTTCGTACATCATACCCCCCAGAGCAACTCAACCCACTCAAGCAATTTTTATTCGCGAATGCTGGATTAAAACAGACTGTACAATTACAACGAAGGGGGACAATCACACACTGCAAAATGTGCAAACTGAATGTTGCAGCAAATGTTATACTATTAATAGATTCTACTGAAACGACAACTACGACACAACTTTTGGGAATTCAACATGATTTTCAAAGTTGACTGGCTGAATTATCAAGCAACAAAGGAGGCAACACGTCAACTGAGTGAGTGCATTCAAGAGAATTCGAGATACAAGTCAACAGATCCGTCATATTAAGATTGAACTAACATTAAGATTTGTATCAGACTCAAACTGACAATAAATACAGGATCGCCCATAAGTAGTGATGCCAACTTTAAAGTGCTGTAGCTCAACAGCACAGGAGCATTTTAGTTGAAACGTTAGTCAGTTATTAAGCAAAGTTCAACTCAGGTTTTAATTAATTTTCAGCTCAATATTGAACGGATGTAGGCCATACCAAACTAAAAACTCAAAAAATACAAGTTTCGCATATTAATGAACGTTTCGGGCATCATCAGCTTCTTTCTTTTGATGTTCTTTTTCGATTTTTAATGCTAAATTTTTATCCCAAAGGATCAATCAATTGGCGTGCTACAGCGCAAAACACTCTTTTCATTGATTTTGTCCACCGTCTAACAAGCAAAAAATTCCAGTTTTCCAGTATTTTAGTCGGGGTGGTGAAGTCATTTGATATTTTTGATTAAAAATCGTACCAAATCTAAGTTTAACTTTCTAAAACAATTGAGTCAAATTTTAATTAAAATACTTGAACGGTTTGGCGAGTTACTACGCTTCAAAGTTGGTATCACTACTTATGGACCACCCTGTATAATTGGTGACCTGCTTCATGCGCGCAATCATGACAGTCAAACACACAAAAAAGGGCGGTCAAAATTCCACTGCCAATCTGGCATTAGCACGAACAACTACTCCCTTAAGCTATTCAGCTAAGTTGTACAACAAGCAAAAGAGACAAAATCTCTTCAATCAAAAACCAAACTGACAAGCTCAAAAGGTGTGATCAGCATGAAGCAAACAAGGGTGCGGTGATCAAAAAACGTGCAAAGTCAAGGGAATTTTAGTTTTCACAAATAAACGATGTGTGGCACATAAAACAATTCAAATGATCAAAAATCAAAAAGTTGGAAAAAAATAACAGAAAATTCAACAAATTTCACTACAACAATTAAGTGTTAGACACAAGAAAGTTGTTCACCCTGAAAAAAAAACAAATACAAGACAGTTTTTGGAAACTTTTCGAAACAAAAAAGTCAGGTCGCATCAGCACTCATACAAGCATCTTCAAGTTTTTCACAAACGTGAAACGAAAAAAAAACAAAAATTGCACTTGATAACATCTTGCGGCAGCGAATGGATAACCACTAAAGGTGCACATTTTGAAGCTGAGCTCATATGACAATATTAGAGGGAACCAACCAACACCAGAACCACTACAGAAACCCAAAGAAAAATTTACCAGTTCACAAGCATTTTTACAGATCACACCGATTCGTTCATTAAAAAAAGTCAAAAAATATCAGAATGTGTCAGAAAAAATACAAAAGTCCGGGCCATTGGTGAGTAAAAAAAGCCACTGAACTATGTCAGGTCACACCAAAAAAATCAGCTCAATTACCAAAGGAACAAAAAATTTTAAAAAAAATGTCGTTCTTGATCAAGAATCAATTGTTCCTGTAGACCATTGAGACAACGAAATAACATGGGTGTACCACGCGTAAACAGCAACAACACACAACGAATCGAACATCAACTTTAGTCTGCGGACGCTGGCACGTAGTTCGGTTGTACCGAGACAAAGTAGTCGTCAAAGAAGTTGAACAGATGCTCAAAGGTAGGCCGTCTGTCCGGCACCTTGTCCCAGCATTGCAGTTTCACTTCGTAAATCGGCGTCGGACAGGTCGGCGGACACGGCATCCGGTAGCCACGTTCCACCTGTTCGATCACCTCACGGTTGTGCATGCCTGTGCAAGCAGGTCGCATGAAAAACGCTAGCAGCACAGTGGTGAACACTGATTGCAATCTTGCAAACTGATTGGTCGGCAGTAAAAACAAAGCAACCGGCATTGTCGCTTTGTAAGAGCGCGTCAATCGGTACGGTTTTTATTTGAAAATAAAAACAACAACTACGACTTGAATTTGAGCCACAAATTTTAGCTCGCACTGGTGACGAAATTGGGTAGTAGTCTCCATCTTTTTTTTGTTTTTTCACGTGACAGTCAGCCGTCGAATTCAAAGTGCTGCCAATCAGCAATGGAAAACCACCCAAGACCCAATGAAACCCTTGAACTTTGAAAATTCGATAGGCAAAAATCAACATTGGTGTTCACGGCCATTCGTACGTACCAGGATACGGCACTTGTCCGCGTGTGACCACCTCGTACAACAACACCCCATACGACCAAACGTCCGACTTCACCGTGAAATTGCCCATCAGAGCTGCTTCCGGTGCGGTCCATTTTATCGGAAATTTCGCGCCTGGAAATTTATAAACGACAAATATAAATTACAGTGACAATGGAAAAGTGAATGACAAGTTTATACAATGACCGAACTCGTCGAAAAGTAAGCATTAAAAAACCAAAAAATGTTCATCATAGGAAAACAAGCAAACCTGTGCGCGCTTCGTAAATATCTTCGTCCATGAGAACACGTGCAAGACCGAAATCGGCCACTTTCACCACGGGCACACCCGAGATTTTCTCGCCGACCAAAACGTTGCGCGCCGCCAGATCACGATGCACCATTTTGCGCTCTTCCAGGTAGGACATGCCGTTGGCGATCTGAAACAACAGCAAGACCGGTCAAACATCAGGTATTGGCAAAAATTGAGGCAAACACCAGTTTTCGCTGGTTGAAGTCTACATTGATGTCTGAGGCAGCGGAGCGGCACAGACTCACAGTCACAGAATACCCGTTTTTTTGTAAAATCAAAGAAATTGAAGGAAGAAGTATCACAGAAAAAACGATCACTTGCACACAGTGCTCAATATCAACGAGGCACCGCACGTCATTCCAGTAAATCATGCAAAACTCGGAACGCCAAAACGCGGCCGCACTAGCCTGAGCGCAGATGTCGATGAGCGCCGAGAAAGGCAGCTGCTGTCCGTCGCCGTTGCGCAGGTAGTTCAGGAGACTGCCGTTCTGCATGAACTCCGTGATGATGTAGAACGGCTCCTCGCGCGTGCACACCGCGTATAACTTGCACAGGTTCGCGTGGTCGCACTGTTTCATGATGGCCGCCTCGTCCAGGAACGCCTGCGACGACATCGTGCCCGGCTTCATCGTCTTGATCGCCACTTCAACCACGTTACGCCATTTGCCTGCGCAATGTGCAGTCTTTGTCGCATGTTTCACTGCTACGTTGTATTCTCTGTTGCATATTTATTCGTTATGCACACACGTAAGAAAATCAGTTTCACGCCCGAGCCCGACTCTGCAAATGCTGAAGTGACCCTCTGGTTCCTGATGTATGACATCGTCCACTTTCACTTGGGAATTCTGAACTGCCGCCAAACGCCAAGCATATAAATAATGTGGTTTCGACGACTGCAGAGCAGATGCATGAATGGCAGAACCAAAATCATTTTTTTGCAACACTGATTTACCGAAGTCATGGCTCTTTGACTTACCATGCCAGACCTCGCCGAAGTTTCCGTCGCCCAGTTTCTTCTTCAACTGCAGTTCACCGCGGGGTATCTCCCAGTTGCGCTGTGTGCTGTGCGACAAATCAGGGCGGAGAGGAGCAATCCGCGGAGCAGGAAAGCCCAGTTGGCAGCACAGACCGTCGGCAATTTCTGACATCAGAAATCACGCGAAGTTCTCCAAAAAACGATGTCACGCCGTAGCCGTGTTTGTTCTTTTTAGTAATCATAGTTGAAATGTTTCTTTTATCATAGGCAATCAGTTGATAGGCTGTCTTTCAACTGTGCTCACTAGAAGTCCCGTTCATGCACACCGAAATTTATCAGGTACGTCACGTCTTCATTCATGCAGCAAAAAAACAGTAATCCAGACGTCACGTTATCTTCAGAACACGTGCTCGTTCATACAAGCATTCATACATGACGTGCAGTGACGTGCCGGACATATGATACTGTACGTCGAGCATGAATTGGCCTTGATTGGCCGAAAAAGCTGATCAGCATGCCATGCCAAGATGGATACATAAGATCGCATAAAATTTGTATGTCGTCAACACAGAACTAATGGGTTCCTTCAGCAATTGTCACTCGTGAACACATTTTCGCAACTGACCAGTATAATAAGCGACCAATCCTTGCAACGTCGCAAACGTCCTCCGTGTCGTGATGTAAAACCCACCGTTGTCGAGTCGTTTGATTTTGTAATGTTTCACTTGTGCTTTGCCGCTTTGATCGTCATTGTCTCTGATAGTCAACGCGTACTCACCTGAATTGTCATCTCGAATTTGTGAAAACAAGTTGTTGAAGAACGGAAAATTGAAGAAGACAAGCAGATTTACCGCAATCTCCCTCTCGTTCACGTATCAAAAACGTGCCACGCGGCAGCGAGCACTGCAGCACCAGCTTTTCCGCTCGATTTCGCGGTATTTTACCCGCGTACCATCTGAAAAAGGACAATTGTTTTGTTGCTTGCATTTTATTGAAAATACACATTGCCAAAGGAAACGACGGAGTTGTTCTTGAAAACGGTTGGCCGATATGGGTTTTCCCCGTATAAACAAGAAAAAGCGCTTTACACAGCTGCTTTGAAAAACACGATTTTTGCCAAGGCTGATCAACATACTCTTCGCTTTCAGCGGTTTGTTGTCGGGCCACAAAATTACGTGGTACATAGCCGGTCTCACCCGTCTTCAAATGCTGAACATACCACCAGTCGGTGTTGCTGAAAGAAGCAAGCGCACTTTTGTTGCTGAAATGTAAAAATCTTTCACATGATAGATAGTAAGAAAAAATACCTACATTATACGCTTTCAAACCTGTCATCCAGCTGTAACATTTTCTCGCCCTTTTGAAAGCTGAGATCGCCATCGGCACGTGACTCATACGCATACAACGCAATGAGAACGACCGAGTCTGAAAGCAATCACACATCACTCCACAACCGGGCGGCATTTCATGAAATTGTTCAGCGATGCATCCAAAGTGGCTCAGACCAATGGATAGGAACACGTTTACACATCCCATCCCATGTGCTCACAAACTCGCAACAAACTCGGCCAAAATGCATTTCATCCAAAAAAAAAACCTGAGCAAAACACACTTGGCGGAATTTGAAGGCTCTGTTTCTTCGCAATGCCGGGTGTCTCCTGCGTCGCCGCGACGCCGCCGCCGGCCGACTGATTGAACGTGCGTCTGGCGCTGCTCGGTGTGCCCTGGTTTGAGCTGGCCGTCGCAACATGCCGCAAACTGTTGGCCGATTCGGTGGCGATGTTGTGATGCGCACTGCCGGCCGAGGCCAGTGCACCCGTGGAAAACTGCAGCTGGCCACCTGCGTGTTGAGAAACGCAAATGAACCGACTGAGCACACGCACCACACCACACCCACACTGATTCAGCGAACACCGAACGTGTCGAGTCAAACGTGCAGTCTCATCAAAACTGGTTCAATCGTAGTTTGTTTTAGTCTGGCGGGTTGGTGGCGATGTAAGGAGAGCTGGAGCTAACTGTCTAGGAGCTGAGCTGCTCTGACCGGGCCTGCTGCGACTGGGCCTGGTTTGAACCTAATACGAGAAAAACACAAAAAAGAAATTAAACCTGGTTTGACCTGATGCCGAGAAATACTAATATATATAATATTTAATATTTGAAGCACATATCTGATACACAAAACAGAAATCTTTAAAATTAAAAATAGGGGTTTAGAGGCTGCCCCCCTCACGTGGCGAGAGGGCGAGGGTATTGGTAGAGATGTCAAGAAAAAAAAAATTTCTATTTTTTTTCTTTTAAAAAAAAAAAAATTTTTTTTTTAATTTTTTTTTTTATGAAAGTTGTTCAGAATTTTTCAGGGAGTCCGAATATCACCATCTGAGGAGCCACCGACTTACCATATGACCCCCACTCATATGGGAGGAGGGTGAAAATTTCAGACTTGGTTTCGGCGACCCCATTTTCCCACCGACGACATCACGTCTCGTGTTTTGCCTCTCAATTCACCTCAAATAACATGGAAACAAGTTCCACAACAAACCGGTGTGATCACGCTGACGACACGAGGCGAAACAGCAACGAGCAACAACGAAGTTACGCTTGCAGTGGCAGACAGTGCAATTTCCACCTTTCGAGATCCTGAAAAACGATGCGTAAATGTGAGTTCTCTGCTTCTATCTCACCTTAGCGACATCGGAATTTGTTGAACTAGCCTTTGCGACGCTCAAGTACTTCAATGCGCGAGTCGATCATCACTCACCAAGGCTGAAAACAGTCGATAAATCAATCCAGAATACCACCTGCAGCGTTGAAGACTAAGTGACAAGGTAAAGTCAAAGAAAATTTTTGTTGAACTTTCGAAAAATTATGCCAAAAACGGCATTTTCAAAGCACATTAAAGAAAAAATTTCAAAAATTTTTAATAAAAAAAAAATAAAAAAAAAAAATGCTCATTTTTTTTACTTTTTTTTTAAAAAAAAAATTAAAAAAAAATTTTTTTTTGACCCTTACATCTCTAGGTATTGGTTGGTTCCACGGGATGGTGAGCCGTCCATTCCCCAATCCCACCCCACCGGAGTTTGGTACCTTCGGGTTTCCGGAATCGGTGGGGGGGGGGGCGTGCTTCAAATGTTAAAAAAAAAATAACAAAACCGCCAACCAGGTGCGACGGAAATCACGTGCGACGTGCTGCTCGTGCCTGGGATCGAGCTCGAATGTGCATGCGAGCCGAGGCCGCTGAAGTGTGCCGAGTTTGGGTGTGCGCCTGCGCCGCCGCTGTTCACGCGCAGATCACCAGTGGAACTGCATTTGCGTACGCAGTTGCCCATGGCACATCGATTTATGCGAGTGACGAGGAGAGCACGAGACGAATAACGAACGACCTAGGGTAAAAAACAAAACTGACGATTTTTTTGAAGAAAAATTCGAAAAAATTTTCTTTAATATGCTCTGAAAACCTCATTTTTGGCGCAATTTTAGGAAAGTTCAACAAAAATTTTCTTTGATATTGTAAACCTTGTAAAACCAACCGTCAGCACTAGGGTTAGGGGAAAAAAATCCGGATTTTTTTTTTAAATTAAAAAAAATTTAAAAAAAAAATTTTTTTTACAAGTTAGGTTTGTTCGAAGCGTCTCGTCGAGCTGAGTTCATCTAGACTATTTTCAGAACGATCCGGAAAACTATAAGAGCGAAAATCGTGTTTTATTGAAATTATGTCCATTTCATAGAGGGAAAGTTGCATTTTCAACAGTAAAACAGGACAATTTTCGACGTGTACTTGAATATTGAACCGTTCTTAGTTGTTCCTCTTTAGAAAATTACCAAAATTTGACTGTGTTCAAAAATTCCTGTTTGCTGTAGCTAAGTCGGCAACCCCTGTCGACCCGGTCGCCCCCCCCCCCCCAAGACACTTACTTTCAGGTTCAACCAGCTATGCTATCTGCCACATGGCGAGAGCCCACTCTTCAAATCATCGTATCGAAAACACGTACCATGATTTCGCGATCACGTTGCGGGCAACTGACAGACGCAAGTTTAACACGTTAGTTTAGCTCAGCACACAAGTTTTAACATGTGGCCATGTTATCGGGTATCTGAAAAACGGTCGTGTGATGTGGTATTAACCAACATCCCCGCTCCAATTGTTTAACAATATATCGCACAACTCCATTGTAGACCTATAACGTACGCCAATCAACAAGATATCATGTTCATCTCATGGCCTACCGACTGAAAAAACATGTTCTAAGTTGCAAGAAAACGATTTCTGAAACGATATTTCAATTCAGTTAAGTCATTTCAACGCTAAAAATTGACTCTAGAAGTCATCCAAATCGAAAAACATGGAGTACGTCTAGGGTTAGGGGGAAAAAAATCCGGATTTTTTTTTAAATTAAAAAAAATTTAAAAAAAAAAATTTTTTTTACAAGTTAGGTTTGTTCGAAGCGTCTCGTCGAGCTGAGTTCATCTAGACTATTTTCAGAACGATCCGGAAAACTATAAGAGCGAAAATCGTGTTTTATTGAAATTATGTCCATTTCATAGAGGGAAAGTTGCATTTTCAACAGTAAAACAGGACAATTTTCGACGTGTACTTGAATATTGAACCGTTCTTAGTTGTTCCTCTTTAGAAAATTACCAAAATTTGACTGTGTTCAAAAATTCCTGTTTGCTGTGGCTAAGTCGGCAACCCCTGTCGACCCGGTCGCCCCCCCCCCCCAAGACACTTACTTTCAGGTTCAACCAGCTATGCTATCTGCCACATGGCGAGAGCCCACTCTTCAAATCATCGTATCGAAAACACGTACCATGATTTCGCGATCACGTTGCGGGCAACTGACAGACGCAAGTTTAACACGTTAGTTTAGCTCAGCACGCAAGTTTTAACATGTGGCCATGTTATCGGGTATCTGAAAAACGGTCGTGTGATGTGGTATTAACCAACATCCCCGCTCCAATTGTTTAACAATATATCGCACAACTCCATTGTAGACCTATAACGTACGCCAATCAACAAGATATCATGTTCATCTCATGGCCTACCGACTGAAAAAACATGTTCTAAGTTGCAAGAAAACGATTTCTGAAACGATATTTCAATTCAGTTAAGTCATTTCAACGCTAAAAATTGACTCTAGAAGTCATCCAAATCGAAAAACATAAAGTACGTCGGTCAAAATGACCAAATAATGACATGTACCTAAGCACACAAAGAAGTTGGGAAGAAAATTTGGTTTGAACTTTCAAAAAATTATGCCATAAATCGAATTTTCAGAGCAAAGTAGAAGAAAAATTTTTCAAATTTTTTTTTTTAAGTTTGAAAAAAAAAATCCAAATTTAAAAAAAAAAAAAACGAAAAAAAAATAAAAAAAAATTTTTTTTTTCAAAGCCCCTAACCCTAAGTACGTCGGTCAAAATGACCAAATAATGACATGTACCTAAGCACACAAAGAAGTTGGGAAGAAAATTTGGTTTGAACTTTCAAAAAATTATGCCATAAATCGAATTTTCAGAGCAAAGTAGAAGAAAAATTTTTCAAATTTTTTTTAAGTTTGAAAAAAAAAATCCAAATTTAAAAAAAAACAAAAAAAATAAAAAAAAAAATTTTTTTTCAAAGCCCCTAACCCTAGGCCGGCCCCCCCAGGCCCCCCTAGAACAACTATGTGTCGTACTAAATCAAACCACTGATGTTGGCAGACGTTGCCTAAACTAGCCTAAACCAAAACCTAATCCTAAAGCCTAATTCCAAGCTAAACATAATCCTGACCTGATCCTAACCTAAGCCAAGCCTTTTCAAGAAGGAAGATGTCAGAAGAATTGCGTTTTGAACAAGTTCTTGTTGGGGCCGGAGCGCGTGCAGGCGCGCTAGTGGATCATCATCATTCATCTCATGGCCTACCGACTGAAAAAACATGTTCTAAGTTGCAAGAAAACGATTTCTGAAACGATATTTCAATTCAGTTAAGTCATTTCAACGCTAAAAATTGACTCTAGAAGTCATCCAAATCGAAAAACATGGAGTACGTCGGTCAAAATGACCAAATAATGACATGTACCTAAGCACACAAAGAAGTTGGGAAGAAAATTTGGTTTGAACTTTCAAAAAATTATGCCATAAATCGAATTTTCAGAGCAAAGTAGAAGAAAAATTTTGCAAATTTTTTTTTTTAAGTTTGAAAAAAAATCCAAATTTTTAAAAAAAAACAAAAAAAAAATAAAAAAAAATTTTTTTTCAAAGCCCCTAACCCTACCCCCCCCCCACCCCCCCCGCACTTTCGCTACTGCTGCCGTTTAGTTTCGGCTTTTTCGCCTGACTTGGCTCGGTTTCGTTTCGTTTTGTTTCGACTGCTTCGTTTATACTCAATGTTTCGGTTTCGGATCGTTTTTTGGTGTATGACTCTGTTTTTAAGAGTCCATTTGTGTGTTCGCGATATGTCCGTTTCGGTTTCGACGTCTCTTCAAAAAGAACAAACAAGAAAAAGCAAAAAGAAAAATGCCAAGCCAAAAAAATACCTAAAGCTTCACGTAATGCATCATTATTAAAACAGGTGCATGTGCAGTAGCGGTGGCCCCTGCCGGAGTGCTACATTATGAAATGGGACGTAATGCATCATTATTAAAACAGCTGCATCTGCAGTTCCGGTGCTCCTCCTCCATAACACAGGAAAGAAAAAAATGCAAAAACTAAATTGATCATTTGCACCTTATCAAAAAGGCTTGGCTTAGGATTAGGATTAGGTTTAGGATTAGGAACCTACAACGACTCATTACAAGCAACTTCTGATCAAAAATCAAAAAAAAATCACTTTTAAGAATGTATACAAATCGAAAGAAATGCACATGCATCTTCATCAAAAATCCATTCCACTGGTACGGGTGCAGCGGCTGCACACGCACAGCATCTGCTCATCTGTGGGGAAGTGTCAGGAACCCATCTGTAAAACTTGTCGATGCGGAAAATGGATCAGAAAACAAACCAGAACGATGAACTGATTCCATTCAGCGTTTCATTATTAGTCTCTCCTTCAATTCACCAGTTTTTTATTTTTCCAAAGAATCTGAGCACTGTATCTGTCTGTATGTCTGTTCCCTTTGCCATAGTGCAAGCAAAAAAATTTACGAAGTGTTCTGTTCTGTTTGACGTGAGGCATACAAAATACAAATAAAGTTGATTGATTGATTTATGAAAATCGGCCAAAACATTTTTCAGTGGTATTTCTTGTCTCTTGTTCAGTTCAGAGATCCTCCGATTTCCGTCTGCGATTTCTGCCTGATTGGATTGTGCCTGATGTGCCATGAGTGAGTTTGGCTGCCACAAATTTTTAAATGATCAAATGATCAAATCAAATCAAAGTTTTGATTGATCAGATCAGAGGTGCACAAAGTTTTGAACAACCGACCGAATGTGCGTCCAGAAATTGTTCGTCGTTGTAGCCTGGTGCAACCACCAATCAACGTGCCCGATTCGAATTTCATTTGTTTTTCTGGGCTTCCCAATCAGAAAAAGCGCGATCAACCAACCGACCATCATTTAAAATTTCTGTTTGTGGTCATCCATGGTTTTGTGCAACGTGCAACCAGTCACCGTGTCACTTGTTCGTTTCTCTGGGGTCAACCAATCAGAATCTCTGGTATATCTGGGATCGCGAACAACGGCTGAAAGCACACGAATGGGGCCGCTTTAGCTTTTCCACTACGTTCCTTAATTCAAGATGTTGCAGCAAGCAATTGCTTTTTCTCTCTTTGATTGAAAAACTAAACGAAAGAAAACTAAATGAGTTTGGCTGCCACACCTTTTTAAAACGTCTATTTCTGTTTCTAAAGCGTGATTGCTTATAATTCACGCTCTGGTTTTCTTTTTGCTGTTTAGTACAAATTATTTCTTTCCCTATGTAGGCCAACCGGCCCCTGCCCTTTAACACAGGAAAGAAAAAAAATGCAAAAACTAAATTGACCATTTTCACCTTATAAAAAAGGCTTGGCTTAGGATTAGGATTAGGATTAGGAACCTACAACGACTCATTGCAAGCAACCACTTATCAGAAATCAAAAAAATCACTTTTAAGTATGTGCTTCATTACTAAAGCGCACGCGCACGGGCATCGGCATGCTCATGCTCATGATCCACTAGCGCGCCTGCACACGCTCCGCACTCAACAAGAACTTGTTCAAAACGCAATTGTTCTTTCATCTTTCTTCTTGAAAAGGCTTGGCTTAGGTTAGGATTAGGTCAGGATTATGTTTAGCTTGGAATTAGGCTTTAGGATTAGGTTTTGGTTTAGGCTTGTTTAGGCAACGTCTGCCAACATCAGTGCTTTGATTTAGTATGCTTTAAACAACTGGATGAAGCTTAACTCCCTCGATTTATCTGTTTCAAAAACAAGGATTCTCCACGTGGGACCCAAGAAAAATCCTCATTTCCAATATACAATAGACAATAAAACTATTGAATCAACTCCAGCAATTAGAGATCTAGGTGTACTTGTTGATGAATCCTTGAGTTTCAATGACCATATTCGGACCGTTGTCAAAAAAGCAAATAGCATAGTTGGCACCATCAAGCACTGCTTCCGCATTAGAACAAAAAGTTTCAGGCTGCGTCTGTTCAAAACACTCGCCCTGCCCCACCTAAATTTTTGCCCAACTGTTTGGTCTTCATCTCTAATAGGTCTAAATAAGCTTGTTGAATCTCCACAAAGATCTTTCACAAAATATCTACTCGGCTATGAAATGAACACATCATACCAGGACAGGCTTCACCAAACTGGCTTACTCCTTATTATAATTCAAAGACACATTTCAGACCTCACCATGGTTTACAAATTTATCCATTCTGTTACTTTCGTTCCCTTTCTGAACGATTTCTTTATTTTTCAACAAACCGGAACAGGTACTCGAGGTCATTCACTCAAACTCGCAGTTCCCAGAAACAAGACCACTATCAGAAAAAATTTTTGGTGCGTTAGGACCATACATCTCTGGAATCTTTTGTCTGATGAAACTGTCACCTCACCAACTACAGCCAGTTTTCGGAGGCGTCTCAAAACACAGGAATATAAAAAAAATTCATTCATTTGTCTTTGGTAAATTTTCTGCTGCATTGGAATAGACAGGAGAGTCCGCCCAGCCGCCAGCACTCTTTGTTTTGTTTTGTTTTGAAACATGTTCAAATGAATGTGATTGTGTTTTTGTTTTGAATCACATGTGCTCTTTTGTGCGACGTTTCGTGTTGTTTTCTTTTTTCTTGTATTTGGTGCAAGTGTGTGTCCATGTCACAGCTCTTTTTATCTCGCGTTTTTCTGTGTGCTCTTGCGGCTTTTGTGTTCAGGGCATTCTTTTTGTTAACTAGCACTGCTACTTGCTTGCTGTTGCTCATCACTTGCTGTTAGCTGTATTTGGGATGGCACAGGAAAAATAAGAAGAGCCCATAAACAAAAAAAAACAAAACAAAACAAAAAAACAAAAAAAAAACAAAAAAAACAAAAAAAACAAAAAAAAGGAAAAAAAACAAGTGAGAGAAAAACTGTAATGAAGAAAAGAAAAGCAACTGTGCCGTGTTTGTTTTGCTTTCTCTTGCTTAATTTAATCGTGCCTGAATGTCAATCGTGGTCGTTGTGTGCTGTCTGATGTTGTCGGTTCGTGATCGCGCTATTTTATTTATTTCTTCTTTCAAGCTTCAATTGTGTTTGCGCGTTTTTTTTAAACATTCATTGTTTCTGACTGTCGACGGTTGGTTTTATGTTGTGGATTTTGTTTCTTTGTGTGAATACCCGGGCAGTCATCTGCCCATTCGTTTGCATCGACTTTTTGCTTGCTTTCATTCATGCATTCACCAATTTCATCAATAATCTTGTGTTTCTTTAGGTTTTTTTGTGACATCAATTGTGTTTGTTTTGCATAATGGAAGTTTTGTGAATGTGTTGATGTGAACTGGCCGTGAGGCTTACAAATAAACTTGAACTTGAACTAGTACGACAGGCCAACCAAAAAATAAAATAAAATAAAAAATAGAAAAAATAGGTTGTCTAAGCAACCCCATAAGTTACAAAATTGATAGGGCGTTAATTAAAGTTAACTTCACGCTCCTTACTGGTTTCTTTTTCTTCTTTGGCCGCTTTGCTTTTTTGGCCTTCACTCCGGCTCCGGCCTAGGGTTAGGGGGAAAAAAAATCCGGATTTTTTTTTAAATTAAAAAAAAAAAATTTTTTTAAATTTTTTTACAAGTTCGGTTTGTTCGAAGCGTCTCGTCGAGCTGAGTTCATCTAGACTATTTTCAGAACGATCCGAAAAACTATAAGAGCGAAAATCGTGTTTTATTGAAATTATGTCCATTTCATAGAGGGAAAGTTGCATTTTCAACAGTAAAACAGGACAATTTTCGACGTGTACTTGAATATTGAACCGTTCTTAGTTGTTCCTTTTTAGAAAATTACCAAAATTTGACTGTGTTCAAAAATTCCTGTTTGCTGTAGCTAAGTCGGCAACCCCTGTCGACCCGGTCGCCCCCCCCCAAGACCCCAAGAATTTTCAGAGCAAAGTAGAAGAAAAATTTTTCAAATTTTTTTTTTAAGTTTGAAAAAAAAATCCAAATTTAAAAAAAAAACAAAAAAAAATAAAAAAAAATTTTTTTTCAAAGCCCCTAACCCTACTCCGGCCTGAAAGGTTGCGGCCCGTTTGGTTCCAACCTCCAACCCGAATATTTCCGGTCCGGACGATTTCGGCCTGGAGAATTTTCCTCAGAACGACCAATAAACTGCTGGGAGTTGGGTGTCACGAACTGGCGATTTTTTGTTTCCCCCGCGACCCGCGTTTTTATTTCCCCGTATGGGGGAATCATAGACAAAAGACCGCACGTACCAAAAGACCGCACGTGCCAAAAGACCGCAAGACCAAAATACCGCAGATTGGTGTGGAACCAAAATACCGCACGTGCCAAAAGACCGCACGAGTCGAATTCGAAAGTGCCAAATTTAGAAAGTCGGTTCCGCTGATTCTATGTCGATTTTACAATTGCATCAAGCAACATTCGTATCATTTCTTGTGATAAATTGTGTTGTTTTCGTTTGTTCATTGTTCGAGTTTCACTTTTACGCAACAAAAATGTTTTTCTTCGTTCAGTGGATTTGGAACACGGCCAAATGGCGTTTTCGGGGTTCAGTGGATTTGGAACACGGCCAAATAGTAAAAATGATTGTGGACACAGCCTTTAAAGCTCACTTTTGTTTGATAATTTCTCACGGATTATCAAAATTGGCTGAGGGAATCGTGAGCTAGGCGACGCTTTCTTCTGGCAGTCTGCGCGTTTCACCGTGTTTGTCTTGTGCACCAACCTGTCACGCAACTCTACCGGCGCTGTGCTCAACCGATTTCAACGAAGTACGGCTCAATCAACTCAATAGAACACCAGCAACACGGTGATGTGTCGTTTGTGGTTAGTTCCGATTATTTTTTCAAAAACCAAAAAAATCCAAAATCACAATATAAATTTGTGTTTTGTCGTTTTTCACACTTTTTTTATTGCAACGCAACCGATGCTGAATAAAACAACAACCAACAACAAACAACATATCAACGTGTTCCCGCTGCTCTGCTGAGTTGATTGAGTCATGGATCATGAAAATTGGCTGGGGGAATCGTGAGCTGGACGACGTTTTCTGTTGACAATCTGCTCGTTTCACCGTGTGTGTCGCGCGCGCCGACCTGTCACGCAGCACTGCCGGCGCTGTGCTTGACCGATTTCGACGAACGACAGCTCAATCAATTCAGCAGAACACCGGCAACACGATGATGTGTCGCTTGTGGTTAGTTCCGACCAATTTTTTCAAAAACCAAAAAATCCAAAGTCACCATAAATTTGTGTTTTGTCGTTTTTCACACTTTTTTTATTGCGCGTCAACCGATGTTGAATGGAACAAAAACCATCCATAAACGACGTGTCATCATGTTCCGGGTGCTCTGCTAATTTGATTGAGCTATGGATCATGAAAATTGGCTGGGGGAATCGTGAGCTGGGCGACATTTTCTGTTGACAATCTGCGCGTTTCACCGTGTGTGTCGCGCGAGCCGACCTGTCACGCAGCACTGCCGGCGCTGTGCTTGACCGATTTCGACGAACGACAGCTCAATCAATTCAGCAGAACACCGGCAACATGATGATGTGTCGTTTGCGGTTAGTTCTGATCATTTTTTCAAAAACCAAAAAAAGTCCAAAATCACCATAAATTTGTGTTTTGTCGTTTTTTACACTTTTTTTATTGCAAAGAAACCGAGACTGAATTAAACAACAACCAACAACAAACGACATATCAACCTGTTCCCGCTGCTCTGCTGAGTTGATTGAGTCATGGATCATGAAAATTGGCTGGGGGAATCGTGAGCTGGGCGACGTTTTCTCTTGACAATCTGCTCGTTTCACCGTGTGTGTCGCGCGCGCCGACCTGTCACGCAGCACTGTCGGCGCTGTGCTTGATCGATTTCAACGAACGGCAGCTCAATCAATTCAGCAGAACACCGGCAACGCGATGATGTGTCGTTTGCGGCTGGTTCCGATCATAATTTTTGAAAACCAAAAATCCAAAGTCACCAAAAATTTGTGTTTTGTCGTTTTTCACACTTTTTTTATTGCACGTCAATCGAGGTTGAATGAAACTAAAACCATCCATAAACGACGCGTCATCATGTTCCGGGTGCTCTGCTAATTTGATTGAGCCATGGATTGCCAAAATCGGCCAAGGAAATCGTGATCTGGACGACGTTGTGTCGTTGTTTGTGCTTCACGACATGTGCCTTGTGCGCCGACCTGTCACGCGACTCTGCCGGCGCTGTGCTCGGCCGATTTCAAGGATTTTTGTGGAATAAAAAAGAATAGGAAGACAAAATAAACAAAAAACATATCATAATCACGTACGCAGTGAATAATTTTGGTGCGGTCTTTTGGCACGTGCGGTATTTTAATTTGATAGCATCTGCGGTCTTTTGGTCACAAAAAAATCTCAAATCTGCGGTCTTTTGGCACGTGCGGTCTTTTGTCCGCAAGCCCGTATGGGGGGGGGGTTTGATCATTTTTTTCGCATTCCGCTTCGCAGTCGCTCGCATTCTGCAATCAAAGCGCAATCCCAGATATAAAAATGATTGCAAAAATAAAAATAAACTTCAGCCGCAAATGAAATCTAATCCCAAAACTGAGCAAAGTTGTTTTAATTTAATTTTTAATTTAATTATACGCGCGCCGGTTCCGGAAACCCGAAGGTACCAAACTCCGGCGGAGACGGGCAATACTGCCCCGAGCCCAATTTTACCCTCGGCTCAGGAGGGAACAGACCATTAGATGTTCGTTGGTCACTCTAATTTTCCACGAGTATGTCTTGTCCACAGCGAGGTTCGTTGTTGTTGTTGTTGGTCTCCTTCCTTCCAAGCCTTTCATATGAAGACTTCGGAAACCTAAGTTTTTGAAAAAAAATGTTATGCCATGCGTGATTTGATTGATTGTGGTCATTTCTTGATGCATCATAGATCACAAAAAATGGTACAGGTGGTTCACCATACCATTGCTCGTGTAACATTGCTCGGGGGCCGGAATCGTAATTCGATCAATTATCAAAAAACAAAACAAAAGTGCCGATTTTTTAGAAGAAAAATTCGGAAATTTTTTCTCTAATATGCTCTGAAAACCTCATTTTTGGCACAATTTTTCGAAACTGCTGGGATGAAGTTTTTGAGCGTCACAAAGACAATCTGTGTCGTGTCGTGGCGACGTCATCAGAATTACTCGAATTTGATCTGCCGCCAGTGTAGCTCTCTACTCTAATAACTACACTGGTTTTCAACTAAAGCTTTCGGATTCGCTGCCCTGCGGGATATAGCGACCGCAGGCCACCGAAACCGAAATCGGGCTAAGATCACTGGTGCCCCCAGGACAGAGCGGGGCTTAGAGGCTGTCCCCCTCACGTGGCGAGGGTATTGGTTCCACGGGATGGTGAGCCGTCCGTTCCCCAATCCCACCGGAGTTTGGTACCTTCGGGTTTCCGGAATCGGTGGGGGGCGTGCTTCAAATATAAAAAAAAATTTCAAACCGGTATGTTTGCTTTCACTTGAGCTGAAGACAATTAGTGACGTTTTGGGGGTCAAAACACAAAAAGAGGCGTGGTAACGGTTTGTAAAAGGGGCAAATGAGGTTACCAAAACAAAATCTGGAAAGTTCCGCCATACGGGAGTCATTTGGGAGGCGCTTGCGCACGTCAGATGTGGTTCTTCGGATTCCCTGATTGATTTTGCACAACTTTGATTTTCAAAAAGTTTTTAAAAAATGACGTTTTTTGTTTTTTAACAACCCTAGTGGTGAATGAGCGAGCTGACAAATCCATCTATCCATGTCCATCTTCGTTGTCGAAGTTTTATTTGCATTTTTAGCAAAAAAGTTTTTGTGCATATTTCAGAAAGCAGACTGCGCGGAGGTTGAGGAGCGCAAGAAGAAGGCTTCTTCAAACCGGAAATGATTTTACAACAACGGCGGCCTTGCTAACGCTTTTGCCAATTTTCATTTCAAATCAACAAACTACCGTCAGTGAGGTGCGGCCTGCGGGTGCGGTAGTGAGTGTCGAGTTGAGTGACAGTGAAACTCTGTCTCTGTGGTTTGCATCGCGATTCAAGACAGCGGCAAAACGAACTTGCGAGTATTTTGAAATACTGGCGTCCGTCTGGCTAATAGCAACAACAACATTCCTATCGATTTTCGTACAGCACCGTTGTTGACTGACTTTTTTTACATCGGAAGAGATAACTACACAAGACACTTTACAACATGGATGTTGTGTATGATTTCGTTGAAAGTGAGTTGATGTTACTGTTAATCAAAATTTTACAATAACAAAGTGTTTTTGAAGTGAAAACCTGTCACAATTTTGCTGCCGCAGTGTGGTGTGTCGTTTGTCGTGTCTCTCGAATGTGTGTGTGCTGGTGTGCATGTGCTCTTCCCATGCAGGCATCCACGTGTTCATCCCAATCATCGCGGTCGTGTTCTTCGTGGTGATGGTGTTCCTGTTCGGCACCACGCGCAGTGCACAGCAGCCGCCGATGGAGTATCTCGATCAGTTGCATCAACTCGAACAGCAACAGCAAGCGCTGCGCTCGAAGAAGGTGCGTTCGAGTGTGAACTTTGATGATTATTGTGTTGCAATTGGTTGCAATGAATGAAATTGGTTAACGAGAGAGGAAAACTGTGATTCCAATCCAATAGTGGCTTTGTTTGTACGAGTAGGCTGTGGACCGTGGTGGTGTCAAGGGTTTTTTTTAGGGTTTTGTTTTTATGAAAAATGTGGTAATTTGCAAAAAAAAACACGAAAAAACGGATTTTTTTACGAATCGCTCCAATTGCAACTCCGCCTGTCTGCCTCATTTTGGTTTCGCGTTCAGCGCGCTGCCCCGCCGTCGAGTGCGTCGCCAAGTCACGTGACACCGAAGTCGCACGGCCAACAGGAGCGCGACACAAAGACGTCGCCACTGAAACAGCAACGTTCGCCGCTCGATGCTGACAGTGCTGAGGCGACCACCGTTCGGGTTAGTTCAGCTTGAGATCGATTGATTCAATAGTAAGAAAGGTAGAAAACCGCTTTACACAATGCCAGTAACAAAACCGGACTTATTTTTTAGTTTTTCCCATTAGCACCAGTTTCCAGAACTTGGCCCTCGGAACCAATCAAAAATACAGTTGAAATTAGTGTTTTGAAATTTTGGGGACTCGGATCATTTTGCTAATTGTGAATTCCCACGTCGTGCATGAAAATGTTCACATATCTGTGCGCGCATTGAGTCTCGGGAACAAAATAAAAGATAATAATTTTTTAAATTACTTTTCTTACTTTGTTTGCTCTGAGCAAATGAATTTTCAACAGTTTGATTTACTTTACAGCAACGCAAAAAGGCCACGAAAGCAGCCAATAAAACAGCGCGTGCAGACGTGGACGCGCAGCGGTACAGTGAGACTGAAAATGATGACGAAGTTGAAAGTGAGTTTGAATGGTGTGGCGAACGATCGATGATGCAACTATCGTTTTCAATTTCAACTTCGCCTTTTTTTGTATTCACATTAACTTGTGTGACGGTGGAGAAATGAAAATTGTGCCGCAATTGTGGTTGTTCTGTCGCAGACGGCTGGGTGACGGTGACACCAAAACGTAAGGCGCGCGCTCAACTCTCGGAGGAATCATACAATTCAGCTGCTGCAGCGTACATGGACAACCAAAACGTCAGTCTTGGTATTTTGCATGCTAAAGTGTAAACTCCGTCAATCTATCGCGTAATACCTACTAAACTTTATTTTAGTCAATGATTTTATTTGCTCTCAGGTTCAACAACCCATCGACACTGGGATTGATGACAACAATGCAAAAGGGAAACATAATTCCGCTGTGCAACATGAAGAGAACGACATAGTGAAATCGCATGAAAAAGGTTTTTTCTTTTCCGATTGAGAAAAATCTGATTTGTTTGCGTGTGGCTTTTTTCTCGATTTTTCTAAAAACGTTTTTCTCAGTTTTCTTTTCAGATTCAGTTGAACCAAATCAGAAGGACGAAAATGAGGAGCCAGCCGTAGCACCGCAAATCGAGCACGCCTCCGAAGATGAGAATGAAAATGCGCATGCGATCAAGAAGAAGCATCAGCGGCCCCAAAAGCAGCCGCAACCGCGACTACCGGCGGCTGACCGCGAGTCGGAAAGCGACAAGCAAAAGGTGACGCGCGACGAGCCGGCCGAGGAGGCCGAGTCGTCGATGCAGCAACGCGACCGCGACCAAATGGACGACTCGGCCGACGAGAAATCGGACGAAAATGGTGCCGAGAAATCGCTGCACAACGTCGCGGACGACGCTGGAAACAGAAACGAACGGGCACCGGCCGTGGACGAGGCGTGGGAGACGGCGGGTGCGAAACGCAAACACAAGAAACGCCACAAGAACAAGCTGGCTGGCAAGAAGGCGGCGGGCGGCGGTGACGAGCCGACGGACGCGTTCGACGTCGATGCCGTCGAGTTGCATGCAGGTCTGTACGAGAGGGAGCGCGGTTTGTCCAATTGAAACTGCACAAACTGGTCGGTTGTGTTGGTTATCATATAGACTGGCAATTATAGACTACGTAACTGTGCAACGTCAACAACTTCAGTGAGCGCGTTGCTTTGGGCGCGGCTGGTTATTGCCATCAGGGTGGGCTAAAAATCCTTCAACAATCAATTTGCTGTAACTGGCGTGTGATACGGCCTTTTGAGCTGAAATTTTCAGCGTTGATAGAACACGTCATCTAGTTTTTCTAACAAAAATTTTTGGTTTTGTCAAGTAAATTCCGTTTTACAGCCATAATGTTTGAAAAATACCAGTTTTTCACAAAAAAGACAGTTTCCACCGAAAATGTCAGCTGAACAGAGCGTATCACACGCCAGTGTCAGCAGTTTGAAACGTGACTGTTTCTTGGCGCACCGTGTGTCAATAAATGCGCCAGGCAAACGTTCACTGCAGCGAGTCCGTGCATTTTGCAGATGACGACGACCCACCGCCGCAGTCGCCCGGTCAGCCTTCGTCCCCCGACAGCGCTGGGGCGCGGCGTCGTCGTCTGAGACGCGACTGACGCCGCACGCAATTCTATTGGCGACGTTTGGCCGTCGCGCGCTCTCCGAATCTTTGTGTTCGTGCATGCTGCTTTGTAGAGCATATTATCCTTTGTTTCTCGACGTGCTGCTGGAGTACTTGTCGGTCAATGTTTATTATTATTTTTTTACTAGCCAATTGACCCGTGCCTACGGCACGGTTAGCTGATAAATACAATTATTTTTGCATGGATTTTGACCTTTTGAACCGTGCCAAAAATGCATTGCATTTTGATTTTGAGCTGCTTTAGTTGTTCCCGTTCATTTTATCAAAAACAATCTTCTGATCAAGAACACAATCTTTACTGCATTCCGTTTTAAAATTAAAAAACAATCTTTTTTAATCGCCAATGGTCAATTGCTGTTTTCGTTAAAATGTGTGAAGCGATTTTAAAGTTAATTGAATTGAAACGACAAAAAGTAACGTTTTATAAAAATCGTTTTTGAATGTAATTTCTAATTGCAATTTTGAATTTTTGTTTTTGAAATTGACAGATTTCTAATTAAACCCGGGTGTTGAAAACAAATTTAAAAACCGAAGTTTATAATTTTGCTCTTATGTTTTTTACCCGTTCACCCTGCTCTAAGCAAATCCTTTTTAGAGTGAACAAAAAATGAACAAAAAATATAAAAAAAGTGACGTTTAAAAAAAATACCCATTTTTGTCATGCAGCTTCATTTTTGCGTTTCTGTATTTACGTTTTCGAAAAAGTTCTCAAGCAATAACTTTTCAACCAAATGATAATGAAAAATAGTGTCTTGAAAGCAAAGTGCAATGTGCACTTGCAATTTCGATGTCGTTTTGCAACCTGATTTTTAAAAAACAATTGCAACCATTCTTCACAGTTGGTTTTCTTTTATCTTCGCATTCGGTCGTCAAGTTTTGAACAGCAACAGTTGCCATTATTTGTCAATCGTATCTAGAGGCGCTGTAGCGGATGACCAAAGAGTATCATGATGACTTCGCAGTGAAGAGTGACTTTTCTGAGAAAAATAATTGTCATTGATTTTTAAAAAAATGAGCTTTAGCTTAGCTACCTTAAATAGCAAAAATGAGCGCCAATTCAAATTTCAAAAAAGTGCCACACACACACACACAGACACGACTATTATCTTAGTACTAGCAAATTGACCCGTGCCTACGGCACGGTTAGCTGATAACTACAATTATTATTTTTGAGTGGATTTTCGCTTTTTGACCTATGCCCACGATCCGGACTAAAAATGCATTGCATTTTGATTTTGAGCTGCTTCAACCGACTGTTGTTGATTTACCATAGAAATGAACGTTCATTTTTAAAGAACATCGTATCCGTCGATGCTTCTACTTTTTGAAAATCATAGCATTTCAGTTTTTTTAAAACAGTGTTTTTTTTCAAGTATGTGATTTTGCTGAGTTTATTGCTGTCGATTCAATCGTAACCTGATTTAGTCACCGTATCACTTATTACTATGTGATTTGGTTAATGCTGTTTCAGCATCATTCAGAGCCACAGATACTATTTTTCAACTTGCCATCATTTTGATGAGAACCGCTGTTTTTTTAATTCAGCGTAAATATTCTTTGATCTGCAAGCAACAGTAGCAACACAATCATAACTGCATTGCCATTCAAAATATGAAAAACAATCTTTTTTAATTAGCAACAAACAACTGCCATTTAAAGTATCAAGATAAACTCTGATTTGTTACCTTCTTCAATATCGCTTAATTGTAGTTTCATTCTTTTTGTATTCCACTGTCATTCCCGTTTAAAGTATCAAAAATGTTCTTTGATCAGCGACAATTAACAGCCATTCCCTCAAAATATCAAAAATCAATCTTGTTTTGTTAGCTTTTCCATGTCGTCAAATGTCGTTCAACTACCATTCCTGATCAAAAAAAATTAAAAAAAACGTCGTTTGATCTGGAATAATCAACCGATACCGGTTTAAAATATTAAAAAAACTAAAAGCAATCTGTTTTAGTCAGCTGCATTTCGCTTTCATTTCTGTTCAGTATAACAAAAACAATCTTGTATTATGATCAGCAAAAACTATCATGTTCAAAATCTTTTTGAAATCCCGTTCAAAATCAGCAGCAATCTTTCAATCTTTTTAGTCAGTTTCATTTCACTGTCATGACCGTTAAAAGTATAATAAAATAATCTTTGATCAGCAACACTCAAATGCTATTCCCGTACTTTTTAGTCAGTTTCATTTCACTGTCATGACCGGTAAAAGTATAATAAAATAATCTTTGATCAGCAACACTCAAATGCTATTCCCGTTCAAAATATTAAAAAAATCATTCCCGTTTAAGGTATCAAAAAACAATCTTTTGATGATGAGCGAAAATTAACAGTCATTCACGCTCAAAGCATCAAAATCAATCTTTGCTATTCCTGTTCAAAAAAAATTAAAAAACATGTCGTTTGATCAGCAACAATCAGCTGATACCGGTTTAAAATATTTAAAAAAAATTGAAAGCAACCTGGTTCAGTCAGCTGCATTTCGCTGTCATTTCTGTTCAGTATAATAAAAACAATCTTGTATGATCAGCAACAGCTATCCCGTTCAAAAAGCAATTTTTTAAGCTTCTTAGTGAGTTGCATTTTACTGTCATGACGGTTAAAAGTATGATAAAACAATTTTTGATCAGCAACACCCAACTGCTTCGTTTAAAATTCCCGTCCAATATATTTAAAAAAACCTCTTCTGATTAGAATCATTCAACTGTTACTCTCGTTAAAAAATTGATCGATTTTATGTGGACCGTTCCACTGCTTCGCCGTCGATCATGGCCACATCTTTGTTGATGCTGCAATCTATATCTTGTGGAACTACAGTCTATTTTTTGTTCAGAAACAATCAATTACTTTTGGTAAGCTTTTGTAATTCGATTGAAGTTCTATCTTTTCGTGTAAAGGAGGCGGCGTAATGTTGAATGATGTGTGGAAAAGCCGCACAGCTGATAAGATGTGTCGCGCCCGAACGTAGTTCGAATACTATATAAAATAGATTTATTTAGTAAGGAAAGATTCTGATTAGCTTTTTCCTCAATTTTTTTGCACGAATCTGCCGATAGAATACGTTAAGTTTTGATGATTTCAAATTGCCGCACAGCCATAAAATTTTTTCTCTATCTTTGCGTGCAAACGCATATTGATTGGGGCCCGTTTAATAAGAAAGATAATAGATGGCAAACAGCAGCAACAGCCAAATCAAAGTGGTCGATTGTTTTCATTGCATAAGAATGATGATGATTAGGACTTTTACAGAACATAGAGAGTAAAAAATTCTCTTAAATAAAAAATGGAGTGCAGCTAGAGATGATGATAGATATATGGCAAATTCAGAATAGCTTGGCGCCAATTCAAATCGACCAAAATTGACACGCTAAGACACACACACAGACACACGGTCTTCCTGTTTTAGTATTATAGATAATAGATGATGATGATGATGATGATTTGGTTCCGACACTCAATGCGCGCATGGATATGTAAACGGTTTCAAGCATAACGAGGAAATTCAAAATCGGTAAAGTGATCCGAGTTTCCTTCCATAAATAGGGCCGGGACACTTAGACTATTTTGAATTGCCACACAAAACTTGAAACTAGTTTCCTTTCGACGTCTGCAAACGCACTGAGTCGCAGAACTGAAAAAAAATTGATAATAGCAATGGCGAGCAATTTGTAACAGTACAATTATGGTCGGTTTATTATGGAGTTATGACAGGGACTGGTCGCCATGTTTTGTGACACCCTGGTTCTGTTCTAACAGACCACGTTTACTTTTGTGCTCGTAAATTGGGCTTGCTTGTTACCAAACATTGATACCGTTTTTGTGTACTCACCATGATACATTATCATAGCATTGTTATTTCAACTGTACTAGCAAATTGACCCGTGCCTACGGCACGGTTAGCTGATAAATACAACTATTATTTTTGAGTTGGTTTTCCCCTTTTGACCCTGCCCACGACGCGGACTCAAAATCCGCAACCTTTTTAATCAGCAACAAACAACTGCAATTCCCTATTAAAGTATCAAAATCAGTTCTCGCATTTATTAGCTTTTCAATGTCAATTATTTGTCTTTTCATTCTTTGCTAATCAGTTGCATTCCACTGTCCTTCCCGTTTAAAGTATCAAAAAAAACAATCTCCTTTGATCAGCAACAATTAACAGCCATTCCCGCTTAAAGTTTTAAAATTAATCTTGTTTGGTTAGCTTTTCAATGTCGTCACATGTTGTTCAATCGCCATTCCTGTTAAAAAAAATTATAAAAAAACAATGTCGTTTGGTTAACAACAATTAACTGATACCGGTTTAAGTTTTTGTTTCAGTTTAAAATACAGGATTAAGAAAAGCAATCTGCTTCAGTCAGCTGTCATTTCTGAATAGGCAACACTGTTCTAAATACCCATTGGAAAGCACCCGCTTTTGACTTGGTAATGGTTTTTTACCCGCTTACCCTAACCTAAGCCAGGCCTTTTAGAGTGTAAATGTCAAAAAGGCAACACTTCTGAACAATTGTTGCAAAACGCCAACTTTAGTTTTGATAAGTTGCTTCTTTTTCCCGCTTACTCTAACCTAAGCTAAGCCTTTTAAAGTTTAAATGACGAAAAATGCAAAACTTTTCTGAATATTCGCTGCAAAACGGCCACTTTTGTGTGGTATGTTTACTACTCTTACCTTTAACCCTAACCTTAGCCAAGGATTTTTGATAGAATGGAAATGACAAAACAGCAACATTTTACTGAATACCCGTAGCAAAGCTCACCTAAGCCAAGCCTTTTAAAGTTTAAATGACGAAAAATGCAAAACTTTTCTGAATATTCGCTGCAAAACAGCCACTTTTGTGTGGTATGTTTACTGCTCTTATTTTTAACCCTAACCTTAGCCAAGGATTTTTGATAGAATGGAAATGACAAAACAGCAACATTTTGCTGAATATCCGTAGCAAAGCTCCCGCTTTTGTTTTGAATGTTTACTTCTTTTCCCCGCTTACTCTAACCTAAGCCAGTTCTTTTTGATCGAGTGCAACAAAAAGCAATTCGTTTCTGAGTACCCATTGTGTAAAACGGTCGCTTTTGTTTTGTTATGTAGCTTTTCTATCCTAAGTGATGAATTTTCTATGATAAAAAACAAATGAAGGAAAAAGCAACGATTTTCTACATACTGAACACCCGTAGCAAAGCTCCCGCTTTTGTTTTGAATGTTTACTTCTTTTCCCCGCTTACCCTAACCTAAGCCAGTTCTTTTTGATCGAGTGCAACAAAAAGCAACACGTTTCTGAGTACCCATTGTGTAAAACGGTCGCTTTTGTTTTGTTATGTAGCTTTTCTATCCTAAGTGACGCATTTTCTATGATAAAAAACAAATGAAGGAAAAAGCAACGATTTTCTAAATACTCGTTGTAAACACCGGCTTTATAAAAAGTCTACCTTGTGAAAAGAGCGATCAACTTGCAAGCGATTGTTTTAAAAACTCGTTTTTTGTGAAAAACACTCCATCGTCTACAATGGAGTTCTTGCAATTCTTACGATTGTCTCGCTTGTTTGTTGTCGCTCTTGAGCAAAAGGCATCATGATGACTAACGTCATGTGGAATGACGATTTGAACTTTGCGTTGTCATTAGAAAATGGAGTATGAGTATTCAGCTGATGATGACTTAAATAGCAAAATTGGCTCAAATTTGTAAATTTTAATAGCCAATCAACGTAGCGGAACGGACCTGACTTACATACATACACAGTTACTATCTTAGTATTATATGGTTTTTTCACCGTTGTTCTTCTCAGCAATTTGTCCATGATTCGCAATCGCAATTTTGTAGTGACGTAATTTATGACTATCGTGGGTTCTGGGGATTTTGAAATAGAGGATTTTTGTGTCTGTTTGTCGGAACCCGCCAGATAAAAGATGGACAAACTGTAGCAAACAAACACAATGCACCTGTGCCTGTGTGGGTCTGGCAGACACTGACAAAATGACTTTATCATGTGATGGAATAAATGTGATAATTAACTGCATTGTTTATATCTCCGAACGTTATTTCTATCAGACATATGCTGGCATTTGCATCAGTGTTTAGTGTGTTTGTTTTTATTTTAATATTTGACATTGGTATCTTGTCCTGTGGTGTGCGTTGTATATTTTTCTCTTTTTTTGGGTTCGATATTGTGGTTGTTATTCTTCTCCCTCGTGAATTTGTCAACTCCATGGTTGTGTGTTGTTTTTTGTGTTTCCAGAGAACGTTAAACTTTCTTGCTGTCATCTTCATTTATTTTTTATTGATTGATACTTTCATAGATTTAGGAATTCTCACTGGAGTGGCATATTTTATTGATATTTTACTTGTATACTTTCGAATCATATATTTCGGTTTTTTCGCAACAAAAAGGCAATTGAAGTTTGAAATTTTTTATCGCACTTTCTTTCATGATTCAACCAATCAGAATCAGGCTTGAGATGAGAGGTACGCAGTCAGACTCCAAATTATAGGCAATCAGCTGATTGGTTGGTGATCACTTTCTGTGCAGCACAGAGTCCGCCTCCACAGCAATGGCTGCAAAGAAAGCATGCATTACGTGATTACCAACCAATCAGCTGGCTGTCTATAATTTAGAGGTCCACTGTAGATTTGAACATAAGATAATTTGGTATCGGTGTTTTCTCATGTTTTTCTTTGTTTTCGGTTGACTTTCGTTTGGTTTTCCTCTGTGTTTGCTGTGTTAGTTTGTGTGCCATGCAGCGATTTGGTGAATGCAGTTCTTTGGCTTCGTTCGATGTTGTGGTTGTCTTTTGTTCACTTGGATCACCATATGTTTATTGTGCACGCCTTTCTGTGTTTTTTCTCTATTTTCAGATTATATTTCAGATTTCTGCGGTATTTTAGCTCTATGGCCACATGAGACATCGCAATCAATCTTGCTTTTCAACAGCAATGTTTGACAAAAAGTAGTTGCATTGTGAATACCTTGACTCAAGATTCTGATTCTGGTATTCAAGATTTTGTGCTTTGCACGGCCTGTGAGTCCAAGATGCCCTTATCGTCTTGTTTGAATTTCGGTTCTTTGGTCCAATTCTTGTCTCTGAAATATTGTTTGTTTCTTTCTGTGTGCTTTTTGTGAGCGTTGTTTATTATGTCTGGTTTTTGTAACGGTGCTCTTTTTCTCCGCGTTTTGTTTATTGAAATCAACAATTCATCATGGCACGATTATTTTTTTTAATTCTGGCAAGTCACGTGTCCAGTTATGTGACATTGTGGCAACGTTTTTACCACGTGTTTGTGCGACTTTTTTCGAATCTGAATACAGCGACGTGGCATTGTTTTTGGTGTTGTTTAGTCTTTTGTATTTTGTCGGTAGTGTTCAACAGTCTTCCCATTGGTTTTTCAATCTGAATAAAAATAAAACCTGAAAAGTTTTTGTTCAAGGTCAAGGTGGCAGCCAAATAGCCAATGTTAGTTTTAAAATTTAATGTCTGTTCTCACTTTGTCTTTTTCAAGGTGATCTTTGTCTGATCAGCAAATTTGACATGATTGGGTTTATTGTTCCGTCGGGTTGGGATGGTACTGCAAAGTTTGTGTCGGTCTCAAAATTCTGGGTTGTATTTTTGTTATTTGTGTTGCAAAAACGATGTATACCTAAACGTGTTTTCGTCCCAGACCAGAATTCAAGAATGCGATTTTGAATGTTCAATTATTATTAGGCTGCTTTTCCGTTTCTGTGCTTCTGATTCGGTTTTGTGACAAAAAAAATGTTTTCTACTCACGGTATGCGCGTCAGATGACAAATACCTAAATGACAGTGTGGAAACTTTCTTCGTCGTTTTGTCTGGTTGTCATATTTCCATTTGCAATCAAAATGATACCGTTTCATGGAGTATTGTGTTGTGTTTCACAGTTTTCAGAATTGACGTGACATCAGGAATAGACACACGGCGATGCTGAGAATTGTGCGAAATTCAGAAATAAACAAATCAACACTGTTGAAAACATTCGATGTGCCCTTGATCGGAACGAAGTTGCTGCGTCAAAAACTCACTTGTCGCGTGCGAGCGGTGTGCTCGCATATTTTTTTTCAAATTTTGATATCGTGAAAATCAGTGATTGAGCGAGCAAGCATGTGTGCAAGCAATCAGCATCCGCACCCAACTTGCACGTGCATTGTGAGCGCTGTAAGCAACATTGGCCAATCGCAGTGCTGCAATGTTCGGCTGGTCGCTGTTCGTGTCGGACGCCGTCGCGTCCTTAATTGGCAGCGGCCGAGGCACGTCGCCACGACACGACAACGCGCAGCTCAGTCAGAAACGACGGTCCACTGCGGGCCTTCGCGGCTCGGTGGCGGTGCCGAAACGCAGAAGCACCGTGTTCTCGCCAGACGAGGCGACCGTAAGCGACAATGCTGATTCGGTTTGGCTTGCTTGGCGCAGGCAGGCACCGATTTGTCATTGTTGATTTGATAGAACAGTTTATGTGAAACGTGGCTGATTGCGGTTTGCCCTGTATAGCGCGGTGCGCTCTGGCTCGTGCGACGGACGCCGCACCAGGCCTGCCCTCCCTAACCAGCTGTGCTTGGGAACAATCTTGTAGTCTGCGTGAAATATCAGCGAACGTGGACGCAGAATCACTCGATGCTGTGATGTGTGTTGCTCAGGTCGAGAACGTGTTGTCTGCGTTTTATCTGTCCAACGGCACATTGAGACGCATGATGACGCAAATGAACCGTGACATGGACAAAGGACTCGAGGGTGGCCTGAAGTCTTCCACAATCGCAATGCTGCCCTCGTTTGTGCCGTTCGTCCCAGAGGGCAATGGTCGGTGTACTTTGCTCACTTCAGTTTGCTAGTGTCATGACTTCGAAAATCCGATGTTTGCACCGCTTTACTTTCGGCGAAGATAGAGTCAGTCAGTCAGTCAGTCAGTTTTATTCTGCAGTGCACGGCATAATACCAGAGAAGTGTAAGACACCATGAGTAGGCAAGCCAAAAATAGAGTCAGAAAAGAATCTGAAATGTTTCAAAAGGATTCGGTGATTGTGACGGCGTGTGTTCAATTGCGACCTGAACAGTATCGGCGGCCTAAAAAATTCCGACCCGGAAAATTACGGGGCAGGAGAATTGCGTCCCGTGCGGCCCGGCGAATTTGCCGGACTGTAATCATATCGGAATTCCGATCGGAAAGCCGGAATTGAACGGACCGCAATTGGCTGGCTGAAACTCTTCAGGTCGAAATTCTTCCGACCGGAATCCAACAGGCCGGAAATAGCTGGTCGCTCGCAACTCTTCGAGTCGCAATCTTGCGGGCCGGAATAAACGTACATCAAGTGTGCAGCGCATTCACCGAAACAACGCGGCAGATGGGAATGCAATTTCAGTTTTGAATTTGAGCCACGAAAATTGCAGAGTGTGGCAAGTTTCTCGCGATGGACTTGGGCGGTACCAATCTGCGCGTGATGCTGATGGACATCAAGCCCGGCGCACCGATGAAAACGAGTCAGCACAACTTTCGCACGCCCAATTACGCCATGAGTGGCACTGGCGCGCAGGTGGGCACGGTTTTTTTTTAGAATAATCTGTTTGCCCTGCCTTCTCGATAGCCTCAAAGTGGCGCAGAAGAAGTAGTGGCTACGACTTTGAATTGAAGCACGGCAGCGCCCCAACCGTTCTCTCATTTGCGGTAAAATTTCAACCAGATACAGTTGATGATGGCCGATTATTGTAAAAAGTTCTTCACAGCTATTTGACTTCATCGTTGACTGCTTGGCTGGATTTCTGGACGAAAAAGGCCTGTCCGAAGCGAATCTCAGTCTCGGCTTCACGTTCAGGTGGTCGATTTTTTGAATGAAAGGCTACGGTGTTTTCTGTTGTGAATGTTTTCTTCTATATGTTGGAGCAACTGTACGAATAAATCTAAAATCTCATTTTTTAGTTATCCGTGTGACCAGACGAGTCTGCGCTCTGCGAAGCTGGTCCGTTGGACGAAAGGCTTCAACGCAAGTGGCGTCGAGGGCAAAGACGTCGTGCTGCTGCTGGAGGAGGCAATCAGACGCAACGGCGTTCGTTTATGAAAGCATTTTTGTTCAGTTTTAATTTTCGGCTATTCTTCGGTTTGGGCAATTGAGAAGACTGCATTAAACGGCAAATAGCTCAATAGCGAGTTCCCAGCCGGAAGACACTTCTGCATGTATAACAGCTCATTGGCGCAGTATTCAAATGACGTGCACTGCAGCTGCAGTTGACTGATCCAGTGTGAACAACATCTTGTCTTGTGTTATTTTAATGCAAAATTATCCAATGCTACACAGTGATCCGCGTTCAACAATTATGTTGCTGACGATGTGATTGTAGAGTGGTTCTATTTCTTGCACTTCCTCCAGAAAATCAAAGTTCGCGTGACAGCGCTGGTGAACGACACCGTCGGCACACAGGTGGCCACTGCCTACGAACACGGACAGTGCCACTTGGGCGTCATCATTGGTAGGCGCCGAATGATCAGCACTCGGCCACTGGCCACTTTTGTATTCTGTTTTTGCTTCTATTTTTTGAAAACTCAATTTTTAGTCTATGCATTTTTCAGCCACCGGTACGAACGCGTCCTACATGGAACGCACGGTTCGTGTGCCGAAACTGAAGAACGCCAACATGGACCCATACCCTTATGACGAGGTGCGCGTGCGACACCAAAACAACCCATTCCACTTCGCGCAATCCGCGTCAGTATTTTTACTGGGTCAATGATAGTGAAAATTCCAGGTGATCATTGACACGGAGTGGGGCGGGTTCGGTGATCGCGGCGAGGCCGATTACATTCTGACAAAATACGACAAACTGATTGATGCTCGTTCCGTGCATCCGGGCGTGCAGGTGTAAGTGGCTTGTGATTGAACGCACATGCAAACGAACTAGATGATTTGTTACAGTTGATTTTGAGACACTTCTGCAAACACGTTTTCAATGTTGGTTGAGTTTATCAGAGTTCTGTTTGAACGATGCAAGAGAGCAATTCAGTTTCGACAAAGTCGTCGCCGGCATGTACATGGGCGAATTGGCACGGCTCGTCTGCTGTGAACTGATCGACATGGGACTGCTGTTTGAGGGGCGCTCGTCAGACCCGATTCGAACCAGCGGAACGTTTCCGACGAAGTACATCTCGGAAATCTTAAGGTCAGTTTAGTTAGGTTTTTTTCGAATCAACGTGATACGGCCATTCAACCGTTTCACCGTGCCCGAACACATTTTAAAGAGTAAGTTTACATAGTATTTCTTCAATAAAAGTTTACAAGACCTCTGGGGTGCTACAGAACTTTCGGCAAGTGCACGTCTTCGCTTTAAAAAAGATTTCCGTTCAAAAAAGGATTTTGTTCCGGTGACACGATTGAATACCAAGCGAATCGAAAGCAATACCAAGTGTTATTTCTATTGTTTTGCTGAAATGCAGCGACGAAGGCGGCACCTACTTTCAAACGCGCCTGATCTTCGACGAGCTCGGCATCGACGACTACCAGTTCGGCGACATTCTGGTGCTGCGCGAGGTCTGCATGGTCGTGTCGCGGCGCTCTGCCAATCTTGCCGCGGCTGGTACGCTTCGTGCGACGGTCGTGGTGGAACGCTGAGTGGTTGCCATTGTCAGGGATGCCGAAAAGCTCAAAAATGCATGCTCACCACTCACTCAGCGGCAGATTCACCACGTTCCACCACACCAGACAGACGCAAACTAACAAAGCGATTACGGCAATGTTGCAATACAATTTCAACTGGAGCAACGTTTTCATAACAGCAATCGCGTCGTGTATCCGTCGAGTTGGCAAGGAGAAGATCACGGTCGGTATCGACGGCTCCACGTACAAATATCACCCGTTTTATCACACCTGGGTTCGTGACAAAGTGAACGAGCTGCTTGATCACTCTGTTCAGGTTGGTGTGCGTGCTCCTTTCGTTCCCACAATGCAGAGCACTTTCAACACATGCCCAGCATTATTGCGATGTTTCACATCAACACTTTGCCCATTTACTTCAACAGCTGTGCGCATTTTTACTTTCAGTTTATTAGTTAGGCGGACGTAAGTAACTTCGTGAACGCGCACGTGCTGCGCTGCAGCTAGAAACGCGTGAATGAATAAAAAGCCGCTTAGCTACGATGCAGTTGCTGCTTGCGTAAATGAACTTCGCGAACGCGCGTTGTGGCGAAGCAGTTTCACAGCTGCATGCGCTTTGCGAATGCATCAAAAATTGAACATCTACAGTTCGCTGTTCAGGGCGCTAATGAAACAACGCGAACGCATTTTGCAGTGTTTAATAGCTGCTCGTGCTTAAAAAACACTTCATGAATGGCGTTTTATAGTTTTATGCACGATGTGGCAGTTCAAAACTGACCCGGTTTAATCTGGGGGATTCGGGGCACTGCACTGGTTTTTGAAATCCTGCGTCACGCATGAAATTGCTATTCCGCCTATGCGTGCATCAAGTCGCAAACCCATAAGAAAAGTGCGTCACTAAATACTCCTCATGAATACTACTTTTCACAATTATATGCAACGCGACAAAAGTGACTTTCATGTTCATGAGTGCTGGCTGATTTTTAATGAATGCTCAAATAAACGTTTCAGTTTCAAATCGTGCAAGCGGGCGATGGCAGCGGCAAAGGAGCGGCGTTGATCGCAGCCATCGCCGACAAACTGTACAAACGCGCAAAAGCAGACGCAGGCTCACACGCGGCGCCCGTCGCCAACTCCGTGCCCTAAGATCGTCATAAATTTAAAAAGAAAAATTCAATAAATATATGTGATGTTCAATGTATAGAATTACTGTGTGTGCGTGTGTGTTGAGTGTGCAAACAATAGAGCACCAATATTAATTTTTTTATTTATATGCCGAATTTCTAAATACTCACTGTAAAATTGTGGTGGCATATTGTCTGCATGTGTTACGTTGTAGCTGACTTTTTGTTTCATTTCTAGTCTTGCTTGGTAGCTTGATATTATACGTGGGTACATTCTTTGCAGTTTGTGTCATAAGAAAAATACAAAAAAAACTCCATAACAAATGGTGCTCATTCATATTTTTTTACGTTTATAAAAATTTCAGATAAAATATTTATTCCAATACCTTCGTGGCAGAGCTCAAAGCTAACTATTATTATTCCAAAGGTATTGATTCCTTTTATTTCTTCAGCTTGTTTGTTGTAGATTTACGGGATTTGCATGCGATGTTTTTTTAACGTCCTTCAGCTTCTTCGTGCAACAACTACATGTTCATATATGCCATGTATGCATATTGACGACTTTTGTGAATATTTTTTCATGTGCTTCAAATATTTCTAGAAACCCTTTTGTACAATCTTCACACGCTGCATAACGCTTCCCGCGAACTTTTTCACGTTTTTCTATCGAACTGCCTTCAAAGCTGCCCCTTTCACGCGTTCCAGCGAGCTGCCACAACGATGGTAATTGGTAAAAAAATGGCACCTGCAGAAACCACAGATATCCATCGATCATTCATACAGAGCCGCTGTGAACACGCGAACTGGACTCTCGGACAAAAGTGCTGCTTTTTCATTTTTTTTGATTTTAAAAGTCCTGTTGCTAGCATAGTAAAAATACCAAGCTGTAAACTGTTGTAGTTGTTTTGCTATGTGCACTGCGTCACTCGTTCAGGTCCTTACATTTGACTGCATTTCAGTTTGACACGACATCTTTGATAAAACGATACTCATGAAAACTGATCGAAAATCAAACGAATTTTTTAGTTACCACGAAATTGGTATAAAAGACCACATACAGGTATTTTTTGATGAAAATCTATTTTTTTATTGCACATTGATGTGATTTTTTTAAAACAACCGCTCAAAATGCAAACCGAGTGATCTCAAAATGGCATCAGAGCCGACTACTGGCTCATTACGTGAGCTGACTCGTGACGATTGTCTCCACCAGCCGTATTACTGGTATCGTTCTTCGACCAATTTTCGTTCCAACTAGTTCAATTCAACTTGAAGATCAATTTTGCAAAACATTACAATTGGCTACTTCAATTGCAGTGAAGAAAACGTGTGGCAACTTTGCGAGCTTATCCGACATCAAGAAGAAACTGATCTCACCAAATTTTACGTGACTTTTATCTCGAATAAGAATCGTACAGTGAGTGCCATTGATTACAAAAAACTCGTCAACCTTTACTACTGCCCATTAAATTCGATTTCGACCGAATTTGTGTTGAAACTTCAGATCCCACTATGGTGTCAGCGTATTCAACCTGAAGGCTACGTTGTTTGGGTAAGCGGTCACATTGTTTTTTACCCGAACTGATAACTATCGCTTATTGACTTTTACTAGGACTACCACGTGCTGTTGATTGAGGGCAGAGGCTGTGATTCACTTGCATACGACCTCGACACGACACTTCCGTTTCCAGTTGCCCTGAGCACTTATTTCGAACAAGCCATCCGTGATGACACCAATTTAAAGCCGTTGTACAAACGGTAAACACCTGGCGTCCGTCAGCCACATATGCGCGCTATTTGCCTTGCAACTTGAAAATCCTCCCTGGATGGGACAACGTATTAACATGGCAATCAAACTGTGGCAAATTTCGGAGCCCACTCATATTAACCATTTCTCGTTTCTGTTTTGTCATATTTGATATTCACATCCAATTGCTACCGATTCAAGAGCATTGCTCACGTTTGCACAGACACTGCCGTCTCGTGCGAGCAGACGTGTTCCAGCGCGTGTTTTCGTCTGACCGGAGGCACATGAAACACGCTGAGAACGGCGACTGGCTGCAGCCGCCACCACCGTGGCCTCCTATCTGGCAGCAATGTTCGTCTTGCAGATGCATTTGAGCAGACTTATTTGACTGAAGTACAAGAGAAATGAAAACTGGTTGCATGGTCGCTAGCTTTAGCTTCACCTGCTTTCTTCCGAGTTTTTTTTCAGCAAACGGCCACAACCTCCAGTCGTTCTACACATTTCCGCATTCCGAACTGCTGGACGGACTCGAATGCGTTTATGTTGTGCGTTCGAGCGATTTGACCGATTGGTTCCACAGTTTTCAGAAATAATTTTGTACAAAACGTTCACGATTGAATCGAATCACAGAATAAACAAAGAGTACCAGTTAAGCTGAGGAACGTTTCGAAATTGTAATCGCAAAATGGAATAAAGCAAACTGAACAGCGTATACCTGACGAGAAAAGTGTTCTTCAGCACCAAACAATCAGATCCGTGAGTTGAGCTTGAGCCATGATAACAATGCATGCCGCGTTTCGGTTGACGTTCCTGCAATAGAGCAAAAAGGGGTGATTTAACGACGAATGTGAGCATGGCACATCTCTTAGAATGAGCAGCTAACTTAAGAGAGTTGGCATTCTAAAATCACCTGGATGCAGCATTGTTTGCTTTGATCGCAGACTTTCTCGGTAGTATCTCGCTGCCTAGGTAGGATGCCTGAGACGACCTTAACCGGGAGCCTTGCCCTTGCCTGTTGCGCCTGCCTGCCTAGCACTGCCCTGCTGCACTTACTGTTGCTAAGCAATTTCACATGTTGACACCTGCGCTTGTCTCTAAACAACATCGTCACACTGAACTTTTTCTATATTTTTTTCTCAACCGTTTTTTATTCGGTACACTGAAATTTTACAGCTTATCATAAATGACAGGACAGGGCTGATCTCAAGTAACACAACAAAAACAAACAAACAAAAACGGCAACACATTGATTTGCAATATAAATTTAAACCGATTTCCAACTCAACACGACCCCCCGCTACAATTCTTGAGTGCGTATCGGTATGAAATAATTGGTTAATGCAAAAAACAAAACAAAAACAAACCTTTCTTGAAAACACCACAAATACTTAATCATTAAAACCGCCTAATGCTCATCTTAAATTCGAGTGCAACCACAAAAGCGAGAATAAACTGCAACCGTATGCTCACAAAGAAAAACCAGAAAATGTTCTTTTTTTCTCTCTGAAACTGCAACATGGAAACATTGATTGACACAGAAACCTTTAACTAAAACGAAAACATCGCAGAATAACGTTTGTGTTATGATGACGGGACTTGAAGAACAAAAAACTGAATTGCAGAAAAAAACCGATGATGGATGAAATGATGGACACCCTAACATAGGCTTCCAACATTTTTAGCTGTGCCAAGACAAGCCTCACTGATTTCTGAGTTTTGCTTCTGTTTCTATTTGACGAATCCGACCGAATTCACCTAGAATAGAGGTTAGCTCAAAATGTTATCGAATAGAGCTCTCAATGGAAATTTACTTAACAGTGATAACGAACGGACACGAAAGCTGACACCAACATTTACCTTTGCAACGATTTAGAAACGACGTCCACCGCCCCAGCCCTGCTGCGCGCCGCCACCCCAGCCACCGGCTGAAAGATTCCGTTTTTTTTCATTCAAAAAACATAACGATCCCAGCATCCTACTACCGGACACTGAAGCTGGAACGGTCAGTTTCACACGTTTTCACACGTTCGTGCAAATCAACCAAGTTGCATTAGATGTCCTCTGCGCTGCCGGTCTTGCTGGAAACGTGCATCACAGCAATACCTTGATTCCAGGCCTGTGTCGCCGCAGCCTGCTGAGCCCAGCCAGTCTGTTGCCATTGACCACCCGGTCCCCAGGAGCCGGCGTTTTGCCCATAACCGGTACCATAGCCAGCACCGTAGCCAGCTCCATAGCCGCCAGCCTGCTGGCCGTAACCGTAGCCTGCATAGTCTGAAAAAATCGTGAAATTTAGTTTGTTCATTTCACTTTTTTCATCACTTTACCAACTTTTTGGCAACCATGACATGTCGATATGCCATTGGTCGCTATTTGACCGGATCATCAGAGAATTTCGAAATCAATCATAAGTAGTAGCTAGTAGTAGCGCATCAGTGGAGGCTCGAAACTGTCATCATCTGATCGCAAAGTATTGTTGTTCTTGAACCTCAGCTGTGCACTGTGTTTGTTCACCTCCGACATCGCCCCATGCACCAGCATTCGCACCCCACGCGCCACCGCCTGCATGTTGTTGCTGCGGGCCCCCTCTCCAGCCGCCACCGCCGCCGCCGCCGCCGCCGCCGCCCCAGCCTCCTTGCTGGTTGGCCCACGGCTGAGGGCCTCAAAAACAAAACAAAAAAAAGTGAATTCGCTTCATCATTTCAAGAAAGTACCTCGGCTTCAAAAAAAGGCAGACCGTGTGTTTCAGATCTTCTACAATCATCCTGCGCGCGAGAACTCGTGGGAGGCCGCGAACTCGCACAATATTATTTCAGAAAGCTCATTGCAAAAATTTTATTAAAATTTTAATCGGCCATATCTTTCTCATCATTGGTGCTCCTTGAAAACCAATCATCAGCGTAGTCCTCGCTTGAAACTAAAAGCCATTCAATTTCCAATCGACTGAGCACCGATGCGAAGCGTGTGACAAACGTACCCCGCGATGCTCTGCCTCTGCGGTCACCACCGCCGCCTCCACCACCGCCGCCACCACCACCACCGTAGCCACGTGATCGTCCATCGCGATGGTCATAGTCACGTTGTTTTTGGTGGATCCGTTGTATCTCCTCGCGACTGAGCGCCTTCTTCACGTCGCAACGCTTCTCAGCGATCATGTGCGAACGTTGCACTGCAAATCGCGGCGACCATTATATTTTGCAACTGTTTTTTGTTGTTGTTTTGATCCTGAGCCTTCAGAACACAGGCAGCCTGAATTCAACAAATAAGCCAATCAGTCGTGTGACACAAAAGTGCTTTGATGCTTTGCAGTGCCGCTAAAAGGTCACACATTGACAGAGCGGCCAAATGCGCCAGCGCACTCACAGACGCATTTGTCAACAGCGTCATAATCCTCGAACGTGACGAATGCAAAGCCGCGTTTCTTGCCGGTCTGCTTGTCCGTGATGACGTCGACCTCCTGCGAATCAAAAATGCTTCCGGAATCCGGATCGGTAAACAACAGGAAAAACCGAGCAGAAAGAACATTTTGAAGATAACTTAAAAACTAAAAAAAATACATTGCACTCACGACAACGGTGCCGAACTGGCCGAAGTATTCACGGAACAGCTCTTCACTGTGCTCCTCACGAACCCCGCTCACGTACAACTTTTTCACGGACACATTCGCCTCGGCGTTGTTCGACTGCTGCAAATGACACCGACGATAAGAATAACAGATGTGGCTCAGCAACAGAACTGTGCTCGTCGTTGGTTGAGCAAGGTATCCCGTCACAAAGCTGCTTTCAGATCTCTTCAGAGCTTGACTGAATTTTGAAGAAATGGTGTGTGTCTTTTATTACGACAATCCTCCTTGAAAATCAGATTACCAACCAACCAACTTGCTGATCCATGCCAAAAGCTGACAGCCACTTAAAACAGTGTTTACCATCCAATCAGTTAATCGACTTGCATTGGCTTGGCTATCAGCGTGCCACCGGCAGTGTCTATGGGCCAGCCTTTCATTTGGTACAAAACGTGGTGCACCCATTATGCCCCCAGACTCACATCTCGCGGAATGGCTCGTTTCGGTTCGACCTGTTTCCCGTCGAGGGTGTGCGGCCGCGCGGCCATCGCCTCGTCGAGCATGCTTGCCTTTGCGTACGTGATGAAGCCGAAGCCACGACTGCGTTTCGTCTGCCCGTCACGCATCACGATACAATCGACGATCTCACCCCATTGCGAGTAGAACTCCTGCAACAGTAGGAGCAATCAAGCATGCCTACTCATGGTTTCTTACACTTCTCTGGTATCATGCCGTGCACTGCAGATCAAAACTGACTGACTGACTGAGCAACGAAAATTGTCACTCTTCCGTTATAAAAAAGCTGCGGGCATCTTTGGAAAGACAATTTGAAACGCTGGTGAAGCATGCATTTCATTCATGAAACGCATGAAACGCAGCTCCGAGAATGGTCGGCTTTGCCGTTCCACCAATCAGATCAGCTCGCCCAACGCTGTTTGTTGATTTCGCCGAGAAATGTTAGCAATTTCGGAAGAATTTCAATAGCAACCTTGAGCATTTCATCGTCTGTCGTGTACGTGAGCCCGCCGATGAACAACTTGCGAAACTGTTCCATCTCCGGTTTCTCGCTGCTGCCGCTCTGTTCACTGGACGCTTCCTACAGAAGGGGTTTAGGTATACGGTCGACAAACATTTAGGAGTTCCTGATCTTGTGAATATCGGGAGGACCTTAACCAGAACACAAATCCACCAATGGCCACATATCATTACTGCGTCTGCTAGTCTAATGCGCGCAAAGCAAAGCCCGGCTTCAAATCCATTTTTTAAAGAACAAAAAAAGACACACCTTCTCAGCTTCGCCATTTTGTTTCGTGTCGTTTTGTTCTGCTTTCACGGCCTCATCGTCTCCGTCCGCGTGTTCCGTTTGTTCCTCTGTCTGCTCCTCCTGTTCTTCCTTCTGTTCTGTTTCATTGTCGCTCATTGTTACTGGCTGACGATTGACCCTAACGCAAATTGTACAAATGCACAGAAAATGGAGGAATGCTGAAAACGATGCTTGATATTGATCGGATAACAGGTTCAAATTGCATAAATAATTCACGAATTAAACACGATAACCAGTGTGGATCAGTTAAAACTGAACCAAACGATAGGCTGCGAACCTTGCCAAAATAAAAGCAATCACCGAAAGAACATTTCAACACAAAGCGTTTATTAATCGTAGAATTTAACACATTATACGCAATCGAAATAAAATGGTAAAAACGACAGTGAAGCAAACGGTTGTGCACTGTGCATAAAAAGGGAATTGGAACATACAAAATACATGTAAAATTGATTAATGCTCGAGCGCTGTTTGCCTAAAAAGTTACACGTCTTGCCGTATGAATGATTCTCGAACACAAAAGATAATACGAAATTCTTATAAATAATTTCGTGTCATAAAAAAACAGTTGAACAACTTTGCACGGACTGGCGGCAATGGGAACGCAAACGAGAGTATCACACCACTTTTTTTACGCAACAATTAACAACAACAACACGTCGTGTTCGTAGCCAACGGCATTATGCCACACACAATTATTTGTGAAACTAACCTACCTACGACACTTGAACTTGAAAAGGGCAGATCATTAACGAGACCACCACTCTCATGCATCTGATGTTGGCCAGGCCGAAATGCAAAGAACCATCAAAAAGTTTGGTGGATTTGAACGGCAATCACAAATAAATACAAATGCAACAGAGAAACTGTCGGCAAATACACGAACGACATGTAAACATGCAGCAGGGTCGAACGTGCCATGAATTCTTTTCAATCATTTCCTAGAGCCGGGCATCTGGCGTTGCAACTGTGCCATGGCGGCCTGCGCCTGCTGCTGCTGCTGTTGCTGCAACTGACGGAGCAGCTCACGCGACAGCTGCGGATTCGTCATCAAATTCGACAGACTCGAGAAATTGCTGCCTTGTGCGGCGGCCTGTGACGTGAGGTGTGACGCGAATAAGAAATTGAATCAGTTGTGCACTGCAGTGTCAGTGACTCATACTTATGTGGGTGCGGACACTACAGTGGCTCAGTGTTGGTTGATTGTAGACGTCTAGTAAACCGAACGCAAAAAAAACCAAATGACACCGTCTGGCCTGCGCGTTCGTATCAACCGGCCTTTCAACGCTGCGAACGCGCACGTGATCCAACGTCGCCGCCCATGTGGCGGTGGACAATAAAAAACTGCGACACTGCCTTTCGCCAAGGGCGTGTTGGGTAAGCATAAAAACGGGGCCAACAAACAACAACAAGCGCTCGCCTGCGCTGCCAACGCCGATATGGCCATGTGCGGGAAGCGCGACGCGAGCGCGGGATTCCAGGCGCCCATCGCCAGCGGATTGAAGAGCGCGGCCGAGTTCTGCAGCGCGGACGCAGCGGCCGCCGCCGCCGAGAGTGCGCTGGCCGACGGTGACGTCATCGCGGCCGCTTGCCCCCGCGCAGCCTGCAGCGCCGCAAGACCGGCGGCCAGCTGCTGCTGTTGACGGAGTGCGTTCGCAGAGGCGCTCTGCAGCGCCGACTGTTGTTGTGCCGCCTCACGTTGTTGTTGTTGGTGTTGTTGGTGTTGTTGCTGGTGGTGGTGGTGGTGTGAGTGTGACTGGCGCGTGCTGCTGCTGTGACTCTGCTGAAACACAATCAATCATGCAGTGCAACACGTTCGTAAACACCGTTCCAAACCGGCTTCCCGTTTATACTTGGAATGACTCAACTGATGGGTTGCTTGGGTTGTCTGATTTGCAAGGAGGACCGTCGGTTTTCTATGATTTCTATGGGATCAGGCAACTAGCTACGCCAACAAACCAGAAAACCAGAAAGCAGTTTTGGAACGACATTTAATCAAGTTCGACCGAATGCGCGGTCGTATCAGAATGAGCGGACCAGATTCAACATCACGTGTAAGCGTGCTCCGAATTGCAAACTGCAAACCTGTTGATGGTGCGCGGAGCCGCCGGTAGCGCCACGGGACGAGTGATGGTGCCCGGACGTGGGCGGGGTCGCCGGTTTGTACTGATGTTGCTGGTGTTGTTGGTCCATTCGGTGTTGCGGCACCGACTGTGCTGCGGCTGGCATGTTCTGCGCCACCGTCGGTTGCGGCGGTGCCACTGGCGGCGCTGGCGGTGGCGGCGGCGCCGGTGGCGGCTGTAGGCCGAGCGCTGCCCAGTCGAGTTTGCCCTCGCGAATCTGCTGCTCGATCTCTTGCTCTTGTTCCAGAGCTGCAATGGGGCATGTCACCAGTTGGCAAAAGGTGCACAAGTTTTTCAGTTATTTTACTGATCTCCCACTCTGATCCAAACCACATTGTGAACGCCGATTAGGCGCGCAACATGACACCCCTGGTACTCATCCCATCAACTTCTGCAGCAACCGCCAAGATTGCCGCCGTTCTCTTACCTTTCACAAACGCCTGCTTCAATCTAGCCGTGTGCTCAGTCTTGATTTGTTTCTTCTGGTTCGCACGCATGCACTGCTCACATAGCACCCGCCAATTGCTTGGGTCGTCCGGACCGGCGTCGTCGATCTTCACTGCTTTCCAGTAAGGCGTGAAATCGGTGCTGCACTGTGCGCACGTCCACGGACGCGTCTGCTTCGGGTCCGTGTACGAGCGATCTTTAAGCACCTGAAAACGGGATGTGAACGAATCAGTCAGTCAGATATTATGGACGAACTGTAGCACCAAAAAATGCCACCAAACAGCGCCAACAAAACCGCTCACCTTCTGCACAGCCATGTCGAGTCCAACGTAGAAGATGAAGTCGCCCTGATTCAGGTTCGGCACAAACAGCGGCTCCTCGGGCGGCGGTTTCGGCGACGGAATCGAGAGCAACGTCTTCTCGAGCTGTTTACGCAGCGCCAACTTTGCGGCCATCTGCTTCTGTTGCGGGTCGAGCTGCGGTTGTTGTTGTGTTTGTGGCTGTTGTTGTTGTGGTGGTGCTGGTGCATGCGCTGGTTGCTGCGGCATCGGTGAGCCACGCGTGTTCGACTTGCTGGCCACTTGGGCGGCAGCGACGTTTGACGCAACCGCCGACGCCACTGCGGCCGAACGATTGACAGCCGATTGATACTGATGCTGTTGATGCGCCGCTGGTGCTGGTGAAGAGCCCATGTTGCGACCTGAAATCAACGCATCAATCGACTGAAGCAATAATCAAAAAATCTGAGCCTTTATAGGCTGCATTGTAGATATCAAACACAGTATTGTGTCTGTTTTTTTTGTCCAACCAACAATCCACGCACAAGCTATTGAAAAGTTCTGCGGCTGATTTCTGACGTTCGTCGCGTTCACTGCCGGTGAGCTCCGATTTGGCATTTGAGCGACCGGGGGTCGATAGGCGTTCAACTGTGCCTGCTGCTGGCGCGTCGGCGCCGCGGCGCTCGGCTGGCTGGCTGCCGATGACGCCGTGGTGCCCGTGGCACGATTCGACAACTGCACGGTGTCCTGCAACGAAAAATCGGTTGAAATGCATTTTGTTTATTTAGTTTAACAACACCGTTTGCACCAAGAAGGGGTTCTGGGAACATTCTGTGATACATGGAAAATTTTCTAAACCAATGATGCAAAGACATTCTACTAATCAAGGAGTTTCAGATTTGCCCTCTGATCTGAGTAAAAAGTGGTTTTCAAAATTTGGTTTCCAAACTTATTATTTTTTTAACCATGAAACGAAAACAACTGAAAAAAGCAAAAAAATCCACTTTTACGGAGTTTTGGGTGAGCAAGTGGTCAGTTTCGAAATATAAAAATTGATTTGGATACAGCGGTAGCGAAGCTATTAGGCAATAGCCTTTTTAAAATCCACACTTCAAATGAAAAATTAAAACAAGGGAAACACTGAAAAACGCAACCGAATGTGTTTTTACCCAAATTCTCGGCAAAAAGTGCCCGGAGCAAGAAATCTAAGATCATATTAAAATTCAGAGACCCCGACTCCGACAACCAACCCCCTAACAAAAGATGAAAATAAAAAAATTTGTGTTTATTAGCAAAAAATGATTCACGGTAGGGCTAAAAAGGTACACTTTGCGTTTGCGAAAAATCGCAAAAACCGAGGGTTAAAATAAAAAAAAGTTTAAAAAGGATTTTTAAACTTCCGCTTAAAGACCTGTCTAGGCATAATCAAAGGGTGCTCAGAGGGCAAACCCGAAGCGCCTTGATTTGTAGAATGTCCCTATGGCATTAGCACAAAAAAATTGCGTGTAGCGCAGACCTCCTCTCCCCATCCTTAGGTGCAAACGTTGTTAACATTCTAGCAACATTGAGACTTGATATTGCTGCAAAAATACACCCGAAGAATACATTTTTTTGCAGTAACAAACTGACCTGCATTGCACTTGCACTCACCCTGTTTCCGCCAGTTGGCATTGTCTGACTCATACGCAATTTCTTCAGCATCAACAGTTTCGCCTCCTCCAATCGCAGCTCCGCCTCGAGTTGTTTGATCATCAGAACTCGCTCGTGTCGCTGTTCGTCAGTCAGTTCGTTCTTTTTACTCTGCAGTTTTTTATTTAAAATGTATTTTTCTCGCTTGCCATAGCCATCCAATAAAAATCAACTTGGTTGTTTCTGTTTCAAACACCAAAATTTATTCTGAAAACAAGCAGCACAAAAAGCGAACGCAGGATTGCAGCTTGACATTTCAAAGGAGTTGAAATTGAAAAGAATGGAAAGTTTGCGAATGAGAACTTGAGAACAACGTGCCCTGTCAAAATCGTTTTTGAGCTGCGCACGCTCCCTTTCATTCAACGACGAAATCACAGAGTCGTCACTGAGCACGAACGGCTCACCGTCGTCGTCCAATTGAATCGCAAAATGCGCATCCCATTGATCCAGACCCATGCATTTCGCCGTGCGACGTCGCTTTGTATCAACATCCGTTGATGGCGCCTTCAGAAGAAAACCCAACGAATGACGATGACGAAATGAATGACGCAAAAACTTAAGCAAGCTCATTTATCAAAAAACCGGCACAAACAAACCGCCGATTCGTATAACTGCGGATCTGACGTGTCCATGACGGCGACGACTTCATTTTCGTCCTTGTCATCGCGCAACCTTTCAGCGGCGCGTTTCGCACTCACACGAGCGCTGCGTCTCCGTGGTGACAGCTCTCGTTCCTGCGCACGCCAACAACTGTCACAAACAACATGCAACTTTTGTTGTTGTCTGTCTCACATCAAGCAACCGTCCCATCTGGAATCTTGCCGAGCGATTCAATTTCAGTCAAAACAACAATGCACCCAGCAGCACCGCAAGCTGCAGCACATGACAGACAGACACTACTACGAATAAACAAACAAAACAAGAGAAAGGACATTGCCATAAAGTTTGAAGCTGAACAAACAGAAGAACTTTTGAGAAGTCAAATTCAGCACCAATCATTCATCAGCAGTCCAGTCAGCGTCAGCCCCCTTGCTTGAAAGGCTTGAACGACTATGAGCATCAGCTCAACCTCAACAGCAACGCACGCAACTGCTGCACTCACATCGCGATCGTCGTGTCTCACGTTGCCGCAGTCGTCCATGTCCGCCCCCAATGACGCGGAGCTAGCAAGTGACGCCATTCAGTTTTCATAAACTTCTAAAATTGAGCGAGCGGAATGGAAGTTCAACAACGTCAAAAAAAAGTTGAAGTTGAAGTTGAAGTTGAAATTGCGATTATTTTTGATTAAAAGAAGTTTTTTAAAGAAAATTGTTATAATATAAGACAATTCAAAAAATTTGCATTTGACACAGCACTGCACAAATCACAACTTTGGTTTCTCAAATCAAATGAAAACAAAACGATTGATGATTTTTGTTTTAAAAAATTAAAAAAATCAATTTGAAAAAATCAATCAAATTAGTTGCCCGACACTTACTAATCGCTGTTGATCAATCAATTTTTTGTATATTTTCCAAGTCTATGCAAAAATCAGCAACATTTTCAAAACTTTGCCGTCAAACAGCGCATAAAGTTTACTGTTTACATTCTTGTCCGTTGATTATTCAATATTCATTTATTTAAGGAAATTGATGGTAATTTTATTTAAGGAAATTGATGGTAATTTGATGGTAATTTTTGACCACGATTAATTAACATCTGGCAACTTCGGCTACCGTATGCTTTGATAGTATGCTGTTACTGAGGTTAACACGACGTAGACATTTAGGGCATATAACAACGGCTCAGGCACGGCCCCACCCCCCCCCCCCCATTTCCTGTCAAACGTAAAACTTGATATTGATGCTCATTTACAATTGTTGAAATGGTTTGGTTTAGCCAGGTTTTAGCAAGTAAATACAGAGCTCGACTGTAAACAATTTTGCCTGATGAGACGCTTAAGTCACCCAACAGCATATTGTCCAGAGCGTCTCTTGTTTTGAGACAAAATGGAACCAACATTAGCAAAAAAAATGAATTTTAGAACTTGGTTTGTACGGTTTCTGTGGTTGTAATCAAAAGAGAGCCGGGAGCCTATTGTCTACGAGCACCCGTGCTACAACCTTTGGCGCTTCCACCTCCAGAAGCGGTGATGAGACGTCAATCCAAGTTTTTGGTCCCCCAGTAGCCACCAGAACTGAAATTAGAATCTGGAACCGGACTGCCTATCGGTTTTCAGTATGAACCGTCATCATTTCACCAATGTGTTGCGTTGTTGCAGTTTACACTTTTTTAGTTTTTTTTGTGATACGGTTGTAAATGCAAATGGCAATTCAAAACGTTTTCATGAGCACGGTTCAGCGTTAAACACCGTATAAAATCGTGGATTTTAACATGATTTTTATTTTGTGCGTCTGATGCGCCATTCTGTGCACAATATGTAAGCCAGTTCAACAATTTTAACAACTTCAGCAACAGGAACAGATAGCGAATCGAACCCAACATTTAATACCATCATCACTATTCATCACTGAGCTGGAAAAGAAAAAGAAGAAAGATTAGCAGCAATCTAATGTGTGATGTTTGCCGCTGAAATTTTCAAAGAAAAAAATGCAAGCATTTTGCTGATTCAACATCTGTCTGACTTGCCGTGCGGAATTCTTAGACAACCATTCCATTGCAGCAAACACTCTTTCTCACACACGCACCCACATTTTTTGTCTCTGAGAACCAGATGATTATCTTTCCGGTTTTTTCCGGGCGGTTATTTTGAAAATGTACATTATTGGCTTTTCATGCAACTTTTCATGCTGAAATAAAGAGAGACAGTGGCAAATGAACGCAGCGCGATAGTGAATCGACGCAGCACCACTAAAAACGTGATTGAGACAAACTGCCGAATCAAACATAAATTGCACGAGTAATTTTTCAGAAACAAGTAAAGTCATCTTCGAAACTTTGAACGTTGATGTCAGCGATAGCAGTATTTACAGTTTAGTTTCTTGTTTCTCCACTGGTGTGGTTGCGATCAAAAGCAAGTTTTACTATGCCACATTTTCACCTATCAAGGTGCCGTCATCGCTCTCGACTGCTCATTTCTCATCGTTTTTTTTGTTTCTCAGGCCCCCGGTTAAGATGTAAAACGGCAGCGGCAATTATGCATCACGACCCCGCAAAAACAAATATCAGAACTTTCGTTCGTAATCAAAAAAGCAGCCGTCAAAAACGAATTGCTGTGCTGCATTGCAGAATGAAGTGAGACATCATTAATTTTTCAAGCATGCACTCTTTTAAGTTTGTTTTTCACCAAGCAGACCATCAAGCAAGCCGAGAAGTTGTGTATTTTTATCGTCTGTCGTGATCAAATGTGGCTGCCACCGCACACACGGCAGTTGGCCATTGAAAATGCAAACGACAAAACAACATTTGCCTATTACTGCAGTTTTAGAAGAGACAAAACTAGAAAACTTTCATATCTTAATCAAATACAACGCATGCACGCATTACTGACGTTTGTTTTTGCTTGCTTGTGAGAAACAAAAAAAAACTTGAAAGGCAAAGTTGATTTTCTTCTGCTTTCTTCAAAGAGCACGCCTACCGTAAACAGGTAAAAACGTGCAGTATCGTATACGGTCGCACCCATGAACACCGTTTCAAGAAAAGACATGATTTCAAAATCCAAGATTGTCGGTCGACTGCAGTGATAGTAAACAATTGTGCATCGGTATTAGAAAAACCATCACTCTTTTGGTCTGACGGTCCATCGTGCTATTATCAAAGTGGCGTTAATTCTTGTTATCGTACGTCTGGCTGGTTGACCGACGGTTGAGCGCGGACATTTGAAAATTCAACAATAATAATCGCCCGTCATCAACCACAAAACCTCGCACCGCGAAAACGAAATGTGAGATATATTGAGTGAGCCGCGACCGCACTTTTTTCTCAAAAATCGGGCAAAAATCATTTTTCGTTTGGTTTTTGTGGCTTTGCGCTTCCGGTGATAAGAGAATGCAAGCCGAAAGACTAATATGGTGTGTATTCGAGGTGACCGTTTTGTGCTGGCTTGCTTGATAAGCACAAATGATTGACTGGGCGCTCGCTTCCTGTGCTGCACTCGCAGAGATAATGAATTTATGATGCCTCTTGCGTGCGTGCGCGCGGTGCGCTGCTTGTGTCTGGTTTCACAGCGACAATTTTCAAACGCAATCACACGTTTTCGTGCGTTTTCGGTGCGCATGTCACGGGCACGATCGTGGTTCAATTTATCTGAACGCACATTGAGGAAACCTGCAAAGAAACACAGACGACGATGAGGACGGCGGCGTTTCAGAGCAACAGAGCTCACCAAAGACACTGCGGCGGCGTTCGTATCAAGCAGACCCACCACTGAAGCACCGTGATGTTCGCCCAGTGCCTTCATATAAACCGATAGCAAAATAGCAGCGTATTATTATATTCGCTCTGTTTGTGTGTGCGTGTTGATAAGATAAGCACGGGCGCTTGCTGCTATTACGCCTCCACAAACCGGCTGCACACAGTGGCGGCTGGCGCGGTGGCGCTGCTGCCTGCAGAATTCAGTCAAAAGCGCCTGGCTGATCTCAGCAACTGATAAGCTATCGCTGTCGAATGGCTCTCGCCAATGTATATACACCGTTTAGAATATTAGCTGGCAGCAGCAGAGATACCGTTTGTCCATAACATTTCAAGAAAGACAAAACGCCAACATGTATGCTGCATAGTTTACGACGGGCAGAACGGCTCAACCACGCCGGCCGCACATAGATTAGCTGCTCTGATATGTTTCGTGGTGTTTGGTGTTGTGGTGTGAGCGCACATTTGTGTGGCGACATGAAGCCCGGCGAAGACGAGTCAGATTCGGACAAGCGATTGACGAGTACAAAGTGGCGCACGCTGAGTTCACTTGCATTTATTATTATTATTATTATGCGTGCCCGTGGCGTGTGCTCTTGTTTGCAAAAACGCGCAGCCGTCACGAAAGGACGATAAGCAGCCGAGCAACACTACCGGTGAGCAATACTGAAGCAATCGCACAAGCGAACACAAACAGTTCGGCGATGCCGAGTGTTGTCGAGCTAATCAAGATGCGCCGCGTGATGCCCGCGCGTTTTGCCCGTCCAGTGCAGCCTTGCACATTCTTATAGTTCTGCTCGGACGCAGATAAGATTTTGTAATTTTGCGCAGGCTGAAAATGCCAAAAATATAAGCGACTGAAACGCGTCGCCGGGGCGCGTGATGTATCGCGATTAATCGTTGTCAGTCAAGTACACAGCAGCCAGCCAGCCAGCCAGTTTTGTCTCGGCACGCAAATCGACTGCTAATATTGCCGACTTCTGCTTTGTTGTCTCTGACATGAAATCTTGCCAAATGGAACTTCTGCGGTGCAATGTTCAGTTTGAGTTCGCAGAACTGTTGCATTTTGGGCAGATTCATATAATTTTGAGATGCGTGTTCACCATTTCACTTGTTGCAGCCGGACCATGTCAGGGTCAACGTCCATCGGCAGCACAACGGACGCAATGGCCAGACGCAAACAGCTGAAGCCGGCGAAACTGAACGCCACTTTGGATAAAACGGCAACCGGCGGTACTAATAGGCAAGGTGTGCTCATTTCAGTGTTACCGCAACAAAACATTTGTTATGAGTAAGTTTTCGGTTGGTCTGCCAGGATGACCGTTGCATTGACGAGCCTAAAGGGGCATTCATGAAGCAGTATTTAGTGACCGCGTAGCTATGTTTTAACACAGCTATGCGTCACTAAATACCTGTTTCATGAATGCCGCTCAAGGCACAGCGCGTCTACCTGGCGACAAGCGCAGTCGCTGAACTTTCCGTATTTGTCATGGACACAATTTTTATCTTCGACATTGCAGAGGGATCGCCATCAACTGAGCGACTACAGGAGTCTCCAAGCAACAGCAGTAGTCAACAGACGCCGTCAAATCATAAGGAAGCAAAACATCCAAATAAGATCGCTGAAAACAGTGCAGCGCCGGTTGCGTCGACGGACAGCACTGCCGTGGTGATAAGACGCGGAACACGGTTCGGCCCATTTGAAATATCACCGAAAACAGCGTCAGAACAGCAAGGTGCAGCCGTCACGACCAGCAAAAAGGACGATGGCTTAACGGCAAACGCTGGCCCGCAGATTACGGTTTGTTGATGTTCCGTCGCTCAAGAAGACACTGAATAACTTTTTGGCGATAATTGTGAAAATGGTGTTGAATGGGTGTGTGTCCCATGACAACACCAGTTCGTGCTTATCATCATCATTTGCTGAACTGTAACAGCAGAGCAACACTGATAACACACGAGAACACAGGCGCGCTCACTAATGCTTGTTAACCTGCATTGATAAGAAGAAGCCATTTACGAAGCAGAGAATCTACCTTGGTGTCCCATTTATCATTTGTGGAAGTGTTGGAGCTGTAAAACGGAGCAATGATTACGCATTTGACCCACATTTCACGACCACGCGTGTGTTTCCACTTTGCCGCTTCAGATAACGGACGTGAATTCGGTGTCGCATCGCTTTGAGTTGCGTAGAGCGGACGATCACAAGTTCCTTAGTCAGGTTCAGTTTGTGACGACGGTCGAACAGGCGAACTGTGCGCTGATTGTCAGTGCAGGTGAGCACAGTCGTCCGCGAGTCAGTTCATTGATTTCAAAATTTTAAATGCAAACGATTTATCAGTGTCCACAAATTCATATATCCAATCAGGCCAGTTTGGTGCAACCACCAGCGACTGAACGTGCGTTTTCACTTTTTTTCAGACAACGAGATGCAGATCGTAGCCACGAGCGACATCGTAGCGCCAGTGTCGCTGCGTTGCTGCTACATGCCGCACGTGCTGCCGGCTGCTGCCACGCCGCTCGCTCGAGTGGACGCCGCTCAACGCGCCAAAACGAAACGTGAATTCTGGCGAACCAATCAAGTTCTTTTTGGGTTCAAAGTGTTCTCCTGAAGTGATTGAGAGATCAGCTGTATTGCATTGTTCCACTGATAAAACCGTTGAAGACAATCTTGAATCAGGCTATGAATGAATCATGAATTAAGGGCATTTGAATGCAATCGGTGATCACAATTCTGAAAGCCAACGTTTCCAGAGTTCATCTGCGATCGATGTCGCATCGCGAGTTTCAGTTCGCGACGCAACCTAGACGCGCACCAGACGTATTACTGCAAGAAACGTTCGGAGAGCACTGCGTCCGACACTCCGACCGAGGAGCCGGACGAACAGCGAGTCGCCACTGTCAACGCAAGACGTTAGTTGACGGAAACGCTTGTGTTATCGTTTGAATACACTTTTTTTGAGAACTCAAAAGTGCTTCACCAACTGGTTGAACTGAACGTCTGCATTACCATTACCTAAGCCTAAGCCACTACGAATCATGACTGTTCAGCGGTGAAACGCGCCCGCACGAAGCAGCAGCCGGTGTGTTCGCCAAGCGTCAACGCTCACACGCCCACTGTCGCCAATCAACCGTGTGCCGCGCGTGCACAGCGTTCATCGCCAGCAACACCACACACACTGCTGCTTCCGGTCGCCCACAGTCGCAGTGACCGCGTGCACATTGTCGGCCAACCACAACTGGTCGTGCCAGTGGCCGTGCCACGGACGAACGTCGCCAATCAAGCGCCGGCCGTGCCGGTGCCGCATGTGCTACTGGAGGCTGCCTGGCTGCATGACGCCGAGCCGACGGCCAGCGTCAACGTTGGAGCGGCTGGCTTTGCGATCAACGTCGCCATCCGGGGGCACACCGCCAGCGCTGCGAGTCCGACCGGTGTTACGTTTGGTGAGCAGCACGACACGTTTGGCCAAACTTGATGTTTTGATTGAAACAATGGCTTGAAGCAGCACGTTCACAGGATGCAGCTACCGCGCTGAGAAGACGGGATTACAGTTGAAGTACAGTACTACTACAGAGTACTACGACTAAAATCACGAGTTGAACATCATGAAGCCGTTTTACTAGGCAACACCGTTTGTTCAGTCATTCCATTGCGCAAAACGGGCAAGCGCAAACCGTCAGTGTGCTTCAGACGAGACCTCGTGCCACATGGCGAGCAGCGCGTCCGCAACGCAGCAGCCGACCGCCGCGACGATTTCGCCAGCCGCTCCGTCGGACACGAGCAGCGCCAGCAGCCAGGCGCACGCGTTCAACGAGCTCGAGCCGCTCGATCTGAGCATGAAACGCCGCAACAGTGGCAGTGCGTTGCGCTTGCACACCGCAGCGACACCGTCGTTCAGTTTAGAGTCGGTGGTGCCTGCGCTCTCGAACACCACCAACGCCACCAAACCGTTCACGTGCACGTGCGGCGTGGCGTTCTCGAACGAGCGTACACTGCGCGGCCATCGACAGTTCTATTGCAAGGATCATACTCAGCCGAGCCAAGCAAATGGCACCGGCTCTGGTGTGACCAATGGCAACAACAACCACAACAACGATGAGACGGCCAGCCAAAACGGCAGCGCCACCGGCCAGAGCACGCCCAGTCGCAAACGTCCCAGTCCAAGTGGGTCGCGTCGCGGCGGCAACAGTCGGCCGGCGTCGGCGGCGTCACGTGACTCGAATGCGGGCAAACCGGCAGGTGGCAGACGGCAGAATGTGAGCAACGGACAGGCAGACGCGAACGTGACAATGCACGCGTGCAGCTACTGCGAGTTCGGTGCGGCGCACGTGCTGGCGATCACGCAGCATGAACGCGCGGTGCACGGCTGCTCGCATGCGTTCCTGTGCGACATCTGCGGGTACAAGGGATACTCGATACGCGGTCAGTGGAACTCAGAAAACGGGGGTATTGAGACGGGTTCACGTGGTAAATGCGTTCGTTTCAAGCCCATTCATGCACATCACCAAGCGCACGCGTCACTTTAGCACGTGAAGCTGCGACGGTTTTGCTCCATGATTGTGTAACGAAACGAGGCGACGCCAAGCTTCAACATCCGTGAATGGCGCTTTAGTAGCCGCTTTTATAAAAAAGACCCGTTTGCGTGGTGATTTCAACCCACTTTAGCTGGTTCCTGGTTATCACCTGCTTGTCTTCAAACTTGTGGCCTTAATGCTAGCGCGTTAGACTATTGTCTGTGCGTTCGGGGGATCGAGCCCCGTCGAGGGGTGTATGAACATTTAATGAAATAGAAAGCTCGATGGGCGTCTTGTTCGACGGCGTTCTGCACGCTTTCCTGGGTTAGCCCTGGCTGAAAACATCGCCAAAAAAATCGTCCGTTCGTTCGTTCGTGGTGAATCTGTCCAACATCAGCAGCATTCATAAATGTTTTTCTGCGGTTCAGGCATGAAATCGCACCTACGCACGCACGACGGCGTCGACCGCGACAACATGGATGTCGAGCTGCAGGATCACGTGACGCCAATCTCGCAGCAACTCAGCAATTCCCATGCGGACGCCAGTAGCACACAGCCGCAACAGCCACTGCTGCCGCCACCAACGATCCTTTGTCCGAAGTGTCACACGACTTTTCCGGATATTGCCGTTTACAAAAAGCACACTTGCCACTGCACGCTCACACGAGCCAGCAAGACAACTGTGAAAGTGGAAAACAATGGCAACACCATTGTGGCTGGTGACGATTAAACGAGAACAAACTGTTTGTTTATGGGTTTACCAATCTTGTCGTTCTGTGATTTACGTTCCTTTGCATGTTCCAGTTCCTGCAGTGTGTTCAAGTGCCATAAATCTTGTTTTTGAAAACGTTTATTGTTTTGAAAACACACTTCCACAAGTGATATCGTTAAAATTTTAACAACATCCATTTATCATTGTACTCATTACTATTACCGGACAGAATATGAACAGGAAAGCATAAAAAACATTTGAGTTCACATTTTGTCGTACGTGCTACGAAACGCACATAGCGTGCACGTTCGGTAGTATTGATCAGTCGATGGGTCATACGCTTCTGCAGTCCATTCGTGCTTGTGTGCTCCCGTTGGCGCGCTTGCACGAGACGAAGTTGCCGCGCCTTTCAGGTTTTTGCGAAGCTCTGAAAAAATGATAAGTTCTATCTAATCTTGTTGGTGTCACTCTCCATTCATAAATAATCACTTAAGCCACATTGTTGATTGACGCACAGCTGTTAAAACATAGCTAGCTACGCATCATCAAATACTGTTTAATAAACGACGCTTTAACTGAGTTTGATCAAGTTTAACGTTCGAGCACTGCTTTTTAAGCCGCTACGCCCACCCCCGCGAGCATACCACGCAGCTGCTTGTCACGCTGCGCTTGCTGCCTCGCGCGTGACTTCTCGACGCGCGTCTCTTTGGCTTCTTCAATCGCCTCTAAGCTGCCGTAAATTTCTAACGCACGACGTTCGACCTGAAAACGTTGATCAGATTGCTTGGTGAATAAGCTGCAACGAACCAGTACATGCTACTTGACCGAGTTGCTTCGTTCGATGCACTGATTGGTTGTATTGGATGGCTTAGGAAAAGAGTACGTTGCATTTCGAACGTGTAACAAGTACGGAAAATTGCCGATGGGCATAAACAGACCAATTATTTCAGATTGCGGCTACCGCGCCTCCCACGAATCCTGCGCGGAAGCTGAAGATTTATAGCAACAACTGAAAGCGAATGTGTACCTGTGCCCGCAAATACAGTTTCATGTCGCCCCAGCGGGGGTTGTGCGGGTTTTTGCGCGAGATGTGCCTCAGCTTCGGTTTGCGCAAATCGAAATCTTCATCTTTCAGCAAGAACTTCGCTTTGGCCTCAGTGCGAGTGATCAGCTTGTAGCGTTCGTTCTCGCTGGAACGCCTGAAACCAGTGGGGTGCTTTGAATCTGAGATGCTGGCTGATTGGATCGGATCAGTCTGGAATGGCACACTTTTATGTTTTCTTTTGTTTTGGAACATAGTTAAAAACTGCATGTACTCGCATCGTTCTCTCATCGCATCAAACTCTCACAATCTGTTTACAGCGGTGCACAGCCGAACAGTTCACAGCTTGCCTGCAACTGTCGCAGAGTGGAAACTCGAAACTGTCCCAGAGGTATGAGAACGGGAACTCCTTGTGGCAGTGTTCGCACAGTGGGAGGCCGTCAGCGCTCAGCTCCGTGGTGGCGCACGTTGCTGCCGCAGCGTCCTCACGTTCCTCCTCCTCTTCTTCTTGTTTCTGCTGCGCATTTAGCCGCTTGGCACTTGGGCCAGCATCGTCGTCGTCGGGCAGAAAGCCACCGGCACACTCGAATGAAGGCACACTTTTGCTGAACATGAACAAATGCACTAAGGAACTAGATTGCTGAGTGCACAAGCAAGCCAAGCAAGGACACGAAATCAAGCGACGAGTATCGACTCTCAAGTTGAGAGTCTCAACCAGTTGATAGCAGATCAATACAGAAACTAAACGAACGCACAGGTAGAGACTTTCGGCTGACCACAACTCTGCTTGATGTGCTGTTGAAGGCGTCTTGCGTCTGCGGTTCATTCGGAGTTGAGTAAGACGTTATCCTTTTGGAATTGAACACAGACATCACTCTGAAGTGCATCAACACGCAAAACGCAAGAAACACAATGTGACCAATGCGTTGGGAAAGAATCCCCGTGCGCTTTCACATGGTTAGAACACCCAATCTTTGCCCGCGGTTTCCCGTTTATGCTGAATACAAAACCAACTTTTGAGAAAAAGAATACTGAAAGCAATCCCAACAAAAACGAAGAAAAGATAAATGAACAATTGAGCAACCAGTTAAACACTAGAAGATCATGTGCGCAGATTCTGTGTTCCCCAAAAAAACCCGAAAACAATCACGGTTCGATTTTTTGATCACGATTACTGCGTATCACAGATTTCGGTTTTTGCTGATGCTGTTCTAGATGTGGTTGTTGTGGTTGTATTTGTTGGTGTTTTTCTGGCAGTTTTTGATTTTGTTCTTGGTATGGTTGCGGTTGCTGCTGCTGCTGCTGCTGTTGTTGTTGTTCAAATTGTTGTCGTTGTTGTTGAGGTTGTTGTTGTTGTTGATATTGTTGTTGTTGTTGTGGTTGTTGTTGATATTGTTGGTGTTGCTGCTGCTGCTGCTGCTGCTGTTGTTGTTCAAATTGTTGTCGTTGTTGTTGAGGTTGTTGTTGTTGTTGATATTGTTGTTGTTGTTCTTGCTGTTGTTGTTGCTGTTGTTGATAATGCTGGTGTTGTTGCTGCTGTTGTGGTTGTTGTTGATATTGTTGGTGTTGCTGTTGTTGTTGTTGTTGTTGTTGTTGTTGTTGTTGTTGTTGTTGTTGTTGTTGTTGTTGTTCAAATTGTTGTTGTTGAGACTGTTGTTGCTGCTGTTGTGGCTGTTGTTGTTGGTATTGTTGTGGTTGTTGTTCCTGCGGGTGTTGTTGATCTTGTGGTTGTTCTTGGTGTTGCGGTTGTTCTTGTTCGTTTTGCTGTTGTTGTTGTGGTTGATGTTGTTGATAAAATCCATTTTGATCAGCCAACGGCATTCGAATCTTCGGCGGCATAGTTCTCTCCACGTTGCCAGCAGGGTTCTCTGACAGTTTCATGGTTCCATTGATTCTATCCTTGTGATCGTGCTCTAAAAACAGAGATGCTTTGTTGTGGTTGTTGTATTGTTCTTTCACTTTGTTTCTAAGCATGCAACACGATTGCCATTCTCACCTTGCTGGTGTTGCTTCAAGTCTGCCACAATTTTCCTCTGTTCCTCAATCAACCGCTGCTGTTCGGCGCGTTGACGCTGCAGCTCTTTCAGTATCGCCTCGGCTTCCTTGGAGCGTGCCGTCGTGCTTGTGCTTTCTTGGTGCTCTTTGTGGTCGCCAACGTCAATGTTCTCAATGTCACGCTTCTCAATTGCTCGCTGCTTCTCTGCCGCCTGTTGTTGTTTTTGCTCAGATCTGTTCTGCAATTTGCTCAGATCTGTTCTGTGTGAAATACTTTTCGGTCTCAATAAAAACTGAAAAAAGCTCCATGAGCGACCGACCTGACCGCGCGGCCTTTTCTCGTTTTCGCCAGTGTCCGGTTTGTCCTTACTTTCAACCGTGTCGCCCGTCTTTTCACCGCCGCTCTCTTTCTCTTTTTTGTTCTCCGGCGATTTTGGTGGAGCCTGCGGCAACGGCGGCTCCACTTTTTCCGGTTCGTCTTTTCTCGTTGGTTTCGCATCCGTTTCTTTCAGTTTATCTTTTGAGTCCGCCGCGGCCCCACCCGGATCGAAGTCTCGTTTCACGGCGGGCGCTGGCTCCGGCACCGCAACAACGTCGCGCTGTTTTTTCGCTTTCTCTTCGTTCTTGGTCTTGTCGGCCGTAGCGTCTGCGTCTGGCTGACGCTGTTTCTTCTGGGAGGCAGAGTCCACGTCGCCATTGACTATTGATGCTGAATTAGTGATGTGAATGTTCAACAGTGAAAACTGAATTCTACCACAGAAGCGTTGTAAATACAAAACAACACGCAGTGCAGCTGTGCAGCACTCTGTTGATTTTCGGATCTTTCACATGAAACTTATAAAACTCTAAAAAAAACAAGTTGAACGCAACATTACCGTTTGGTAAAATGGCATCAACAGCGTGTTGATCCACAAACGTTGTAGTTGACTTTGAATGTTCAATGACGATGGGTGCAGGTGCTGGCGCGTGCTGCGGCGCCATCAGTGTCACATAGGAGCAAACAACCAGCATGAAAATGCCGAGGAATACGCAAACCTGGAACAGATGGACAAAAAACATCAAACATACGCTCGAAACGTTACTTTGCTCAAAACTGTACCCAACAAAGACAGACGGAGAAATGCGAACCTGAGAGATGAGTCGGCTGTAAAAGTGGTGCTGCGGCGCGAGATGCAGATAGAACACTGCGGGCAGCACAACGCAAATGGTCGAGCCAATCAGTGAGCCCGTGATGCCCAGCACAAACTCAACTGCAATATCAACAGAAAAACCATAGAATCTCTGCTGACAGTGTTAAACAGACAACGCCAAAATAACACCATTCGGAATGAAGATCGCAGTGACAAAGTTGAACGCAAGCAGTGTCACCGTCAGCCCGCGGAAGGCGTTCTCGGGAATGTGCAGAGCGTCGAGCACGAGATCACTGGAAGACGACGGCGGTACCTGACACGCAAACAGCACAGTTAGTGCTTGATTGGGTTGGGTTGGACGTGCATCGGAACGCACGCGAACACCGCCACTGCTGGACACGGCGCGGTAAAAAAAACAATTGCAGGGGGAACAAAAAACTGTGAATGTCACGTTGACTCAAACAGAAAGCAGCCATTTAGATCCCGCGCTCGTGTCGTCGAGTTTGGGTCGCCCATCGCACTCGCAATAACCACCGGGGTTTGGCACCTCGTCTTTGGAACGGTGGTAGTTACGAGGTATGATGAATGAAAAGCGCACACGCACAGACCGTCCGAAAGAGCATGTTGTAGACGGCGGCGCGCACTGGAAACAGCATCAGCGGGAAACTGACGCCCACCGAGAAGAGGAAGCCGATGCGCAGCAACTGCGTCAGCAGCGTCGGCTTCAAATGCGTCAGAATGTCGCCGCTGATGGTCTCATCGTAAAACGCAACGTACCCGAAGAAGCCAACCTGCAACTCAGATTAGCTCACTGACAACGATGATCACATCCACAACAATGGTTCAATTGGGCATGCATGTGCATATGGTCATTTTGATCTCAGAAAAATTCAGCGAAGGAAAAATCTTGAGAAACAGTTCGCGAACAATGAATGACGAATGAAGCCAACAACAACAACAACAACAAACGCGACAAAAACAGCCACGCACGAGCGAGTACACGGTGGAGCAGAGGTTGACAGCGCCGGCGACGACGGCGTCCATTTTCAGCGGACTCGGCTCGTGCATGCAATCGGCCGTGACAAACAGCTGCGTCTGGCACGCCAGTGAGAGCGCGTAGATCGGCAGACACTGCAGCACGCCCTCCGGTCGCCACCACGTCACCTGCAGCGCAGTCAGTGAAACAGACATTCGAAATCTCCAATCGAATAGCATCACTGTTGAATTGGACTAATAATAAGCATGTGTCTTCGTGGTACTAGCGTGTGTGGTACAGTCGAAGTCGAGCTGTAATTCATGGGCAATCAGCGGATTGGCCGGTTTTGAACTGTGCTCACTGATTGGTCACAAGCAGCTCGATGTGGCCAATCAGCATGCAGATTGCAATGTGAGTGTCACAAATGGCGCGTTCGACCGGGTACGCACGTGTTGCATCCAGTGCATCGCCAGCAGCCGCGGCAACGAAATGAACGCCAACCGAACGATGAAGAAGCCGTAGAAGAGCACGGCCATGCCGCTCAGCGCGTTCAGACTGTCCATGTTGCGCAGCAGACTGAGCGGCACGATCACGAACACCGCAAACGCGAACATCACCGGCACCCGACCTGACAGTTGTGCAATCAAATGACACTGTTCTGTGTTGAATCCATGTTTTGGGTGAGTTTCTGTATTGTGTGCTTGCGAATGGACACCCCTGTTATACACAGTTTTCGCAGTATCGCCCTGTAGGCAAACACCGCGTGCAGGGATGGTCAATTCGACTATAGTCATCAGACCGCACAGTCTCGGCAGTGATGCGTGCGGCCAGGAACGGTGAAACACCGTCTATACACCAATATGCGTGCAGTGGAGGTGGCCACAGGCATTTCGCATTGCAGTTTCCCAGCCAATTCGCCTCACTGACCGATCTCCGCGAAGTGGGCTATCGTGTGTGGTCCGAGGTCACCGACGACCACCATGAACGCGCACAGGGTGCTCATCAAGAACAGAATCATCAGCGTCTCGACCACGAGCTTGCCGATGGGCCCGTAGACGGAGAACGCCAGGAACTCGTAGCTGCGGCGTCGCGCGATGTAGGCGGACTTCATCAGCAGGTGGCAACTGATGCGCGTCAGCACGTTGCTCCTGGACAAACGCATCTGCTTGCGAGACAACGGACACTAACAAACTCATTCAGCTCATTCATGCACCGCATGCAACAGGTGCGCTCAAATTTTGTGCATCCACGCATTTGCATGCTGAGTGGCTCCCAGTGAACTTGGTTGCATCAATCAGCAAAAACTCAATTAGCAGCAAATCAGCTGGGCTATGATTCACAACTAAAAAACATCTCGGTTTTACACAGGACTAAAAAGATCACATCTAAATCTCAAATTATTATTCAATTCTAAGTAAAAAAAGCAATTGGAAAGGACAACGCACCCAAGCAGGATCAGGCTGCCCAGCAGCACGCCACACTGAAACGATGTTTGCTTTCAAAAAATCCAAACCTCATCCCATTTTCAATATTCACAAACGAACGGAACCTCCACGTAAGATAATTGAAACGTTATTGAGTGTGAAAGAGTATTACTGAGCAGACCTGCTGCAGACAGAACGGCATTGTCAAAATGCTGACCCCGATGATGCTGTTCGACAAATTCACGATCAACGGCCATTTCGCCTCGTTTGTGACCGCAGACATTTCTGTACGTTTTCATTTCTTTTTCATTTTTTCACCGCATTTACTTTTTTGCTCAGAATGAAAATTGTACATTTCATTCATTCACATCAGCAAATCCATGTCTTGTTTGAGAAAGGAGAAAACGCAAAGAAACCGTTGCTGGACATTTACAAGTTACGCACAATAAGATCTTTGGCAGATCCCTGACACGATAACACCCTCAACAAGAAACAATTCAAACAACCGTTACGGCACATGTTACAAATGGCAACCAGTTACGATTTTTTATTCATGATCGCTTTATCGAAAAAAACAGATCGCAAAAATTGGCGAATGAATTGAATAAATACATACACCGTAAAACAAGTGAAAACAAGCTGACGTTTTCTGGCTGACATGTTTGCAAGTTGAAAAATTAATAAACTGAAGAGAATCCTGGAGATCAATCCGAATAGGGTGATATGATGAGTGAACAATGGGGGAAAAAGAACGATATTGCTGTTAAGAACAAAACAACTGAGCTGAGCACCGATAACAAAATCAACTTGATCACCAACCAAACTTGGTAAAAAACAACAACAAACTTGGCAGTGATCAAACCCACCAAAAACAAAAATTTACGGTAAGGCTGACAATGAAAGTGACCAAACCCGGCATGAAAAGTGAAGCTTCTGTAAAAACGCAAAATCCAACAATTGGTTGCAAGAAACGTGCCAGCAAATAACGAATGTTCAGAAATGGAATGAAGCAAACAAATATAAGAAGGTCAATAGAAAAACAATCAACTAGCATTTTGAAGTTTTGGATAGAATATTAACTGAAAGTGAGACTTTTGCCGTTTTCGAAGAAGGCATTTACAATCAATCCCATAACTTAACAATACCAACAAAAACTCCGTAAAACTAAAATCAGCCCATGACAACAGGACGACTGCGTTAAGCTGTTAACTGCATTAATAATTTATGTCAGAAACTGGCCCACATATGAGCATATTGCTAAATCTGACAAACAAAACAAAGCACCGCAGAAAAACCGTTTATTCCTGGCAATTAAAAATAATGGCAGAGTTCTTAAGAAAAAGTGACGGTTGAAAAAAAATGAAACAAATCTGTAAACTTGCATAAGTTGGCCGTTGTAAAAACCGAATCGACGAAATTCACAAGAACGAAATCGAAAACATCTGAATCAGAGCATGCACCACATTTACACAATGCAGAACAACACAGATGCCAGAAATGGCATACAGAGCGGCACAATTGGCGAGTCACATCGGTCTGGTGGTGCGTGTGCGCTCGGCGAGCGTCGTCGTGTCGCGCACGGCTGGCAGCATCGTGCGACCCTCTTGCAGTGTCGTGTCGTTGCCGGCTGAACGGTTGCGGAACGTTGTGACTGACTACTTTTTACATGGAACGCAGCGCGTGGTATGACTTTCAGCGTTGATACAAATGACAAGTTCGCCGTTTGCAAAATTGACCAAACCGATATGCCCTGGCTAATCAGTGCGACAAACACCGGGCAAACTTGCGCAAAACCTTTTTACGTTTTGCATCATGCCATGGCCTGTCCATCGTTGAAGCAACCGTTTAGCGTGGTGCGTCAGCGCGCTTCCACATGAATGAGCCCGTTTATAGTGAACAACGGAAGACACGCACCATTTGCAATGAGCGTGACACACGCGTCAGCATTGCCACGTGACATTTGGTCGAGCATTCGCCCCTGGCAGACTTGCAGCGTCGTCTGGTGCATGGACGCCTCGAACAGACGCCAGTCGATCGTGCACGCCATTGGACTGTCCGCTGTTGCGATCAGGAAAGACACGTTTACAAAGGCAACTCCAAGTCTTCCACAACCACACTTGCAATTCTTTTCAAACTAGCGCATTTCAGAGCACACAAAGATTGACAACTTAGAATTGCTCATTGTCTCACCATGCTCATCGCAATTCTCCTCGTTGACAAAACGGCGATTCGTAAAGTCGAGTTCATTCTTGACGAGCAGCCGCTCGGCGTGCGCTGATTGTAATCTGCAGCAACATTGAATCGGCGATGATCTGGTGACACGCTTCACGGTTGTACAAATCAGAAAACGCATTCATGAAACGGAATGCAAGCAAACACCGGAAGCAATGGCTGTGCAAATCAAACTGCCGTGGTTCAGTCAACAAACGACACCAATGAAACCGTACTGAAAACAAACCGACCGTTTGACACGCTGCCTCTGCACCTCCTCTCCCCAGTACAGGACACAATGCGCCAACAGGTCGCTCATGAATGCGGGTGCACAGTCACGGTCGATCGACATTCTGATCCACTGAAGTTAATGAATCCATTCATGAATTTCATTTTATTCACAGAAGTCAATGAATCCATTCATGAATCTCATTTTCAAACTGAATATAAAAAATATGAAAATCTTATGCTGCCTGACCGCCGTTTCGCCGGAGCGCAGCATGCACGAGTCTGGATAGAACTTGACACCCGGCTGGGGCTCGTCAACCGATTCATCTGAAACACACCAAAAGATGACCAGATGTGCTTTTTGAAAAAATGTTGTCCACTCAAGCTGAAATGCTGGTTCCTCTGCACATAAAACGGGTGTTTGTTCAAAGCAAATGCCGCGACGCGTTCCAACAAATGCACAATACCCATTGCCGCAGTCAACCGACCGGTGTAACAGTAAATGGAGAAATACGCTGCCCGAGTGCCTCGATTGCGCACGCGGATTTTTCGTTCGAACGATTGGCGTGGTGCCGGTGCAACAAAGAAACGCGGCGACCGGTGGCACATTTGGTCGTAGTCAACGACGCACACCGCCGCACAGCCGCCCATGCCGAACAGACAAATCTGCAGCAGAACACCGAATTGAAATGTCTCATTAATTATGCCCGTTTCTCAATTTTTGTCCGAGTTGCTTTCGGCGCGGGATTGTATTTTAAGAAAGTTTTTTTTGAAACATTTTGAAAGCCTCCAGTGCGTCTCACAACGGACCAGTGCTTCAGTGCACTTCAGTACTGGACCCAGCGAGACCGAGGCTGTTCTTAATTACTGACGGTCGACGTCAAGCAATTTGCCAATGGGACTCTCAGTCACACCGTGAACGTGTCATTCAGGCAGTTCGTTTGCACGAGCAATTTGTTGTTGTAGTCGCAGACAGCGTGCGGCCGGAACGACACATGCAACGTGTACATCTCGTCCGGGTGCAGCAGCACGTGCAGCGCGTCACTGCTGCCGCACTTCTTGTCCGTTCCATTCGGCAACTGCAACAAAAGCATCCGTTTCCCTTTCGAAACAGCATTATTTCGGACAATAATTATTAATGGTGTGACTGTTGTCGTTGTGACTGACTGAAATTTGAATTCAGCAGCCTCAGTGGTCGTATTAGACGTGCTGCAGCCAATCAGCGTGCTGTGTTGTGCTCATTCTGTTTGTGGTTTACGACCGCATTGGTAGGCAAACACAGCAAACGTGCCATGAACCACATACGCATATTATAATCCTATTTATCATGTTTTACTACTAAGGTGTGTTGTGCGAGACGATTGATAAGCGGCCTTTTATGATAATTACACCCGTGTATTGCTGATGTGTCACAAGCGATCTAAATGGTCAAGGCCACTAGCAAAGCAATACAGTAAGTCACAGCATTACCGTAACACAATCAATTGTAACACGCAATATCAAGATAAACAGGAAGCTATCTGATTCATGCAATAACAAATCTAAACCAAACGAGCTCATTGGCTGTACCAGGTGGACCAAAAAAGTGAAACGTGATTTATAAATAACAAATAATGATACAGAAAAATCAACAACAAAAAGCAGTGGCGAGGGCACTAACACACGGGACATCCAGCCGTCCGTTTGTCACCAAACACAAACCCACCGAGGTTGGGTAATCTTCGGGCTTCTGGAAGTAACGAGGGGAGAACCGAATCTAGAAACCCGAGTAAAAAAACAGAACGAGCAACGCCAACCAACCAACCGCAAAGCCTTTGCCGGATTTTCGCAGTTTGATGTGCACACTAAGGACGCTGTTGCACGGATTGCGGATGATGACCGTCTGCACGGCGAGCGCGCCAGTCTCGACGCAGCCAAAGTACAACCGACGTTTGTTTGCCTCGAGTTTGATTTTGTCGCTCAACGGACGTCCGGACGGTCCGTAGGTGGCTCGGGTGCTCGCTGATGATGACGATGATGATGATGATGACATGACAATGGCACGGCCACTCGGCGAGGCTCGGTTGGTGTTGTTGCTGGCTAAAAGAAACGAAAGCACACAGCTCAGGTGATGTAGCAAACACGCAGTACTGCCGCTACCGGCACCACTGACAGCGACCAGCGATAAAGTGCGCTTGTTCTTGACTCGCCGCAGCAATGCAACACACAATTCAAAGTTGTAGTTTTCTTTCTACATACACGAGCGAGCAACAAAAAAATGTTAACGATTAACAAAAACGTCAATTGCCATTTTAGGGGGAGTGTGAAAGGTCGAAAGTTTAGCAGGACTGAAACAGACCAAAAAAAATAAAAATCAGTTGTGAAAGCGCCGATTAAATAAACGAGAAAAGTTTAAAAATTTTGTCAGATGTTCGAAAGTTTTCGAAAATTAATAACGCATTTGAGTGATAACAGGCTGGAAAAAAGGAACTAGAACATGACACATATGAAGTAAACTTATCAACAAATAAAGAATACTGCTTCTGCAGAGGGAACGTGTGAATGTGCGTCCAGTGATCGACCACTGCACAGATCCTTATCACCCGACAGGGGAGAAAGCGCTGCATAATCAGCACATAAATGCGCGATAAACTGATTGTAAAGCGGTCAGGCGATCAGTCACGCTTCATACCGCACAACACCGAATCTAATAAACGATCTTCTAAATCAGATCAGCCATAAAGATGCACGCATGTCGGTGCGAAAAGATGCGCAAGCCAACGCGATTCTGCATGCAACACGGCGCGAATTCGTTCACACAAACACACAAATGCGCTAAATCGTTCTGCATGTTGTTGGTGACCCTCCACCGTGTTCATTCACACACCGTAAACTGAGACGCACGTTGCAATGCGAACGTGAGAAAACTGCAGAATGCAAGAAAGAGCCAGAGACAAGACAACGAGTGACTAATTTTTCAAAGCGATCAAAGCCGCCACAACACAAACGAACGTGTCTGTTGCTGTTGCTCGTTGAGTGTTGTTGCCGCGAGCACACGTCCCTGTTTCGCCGGAGGCACTCCAGCCGAGTTCGAACTGCCCGGTCGAGTCTTTGGCGACAACTGGCTGGTGGCGGTGCGCCGCGATGACGCTGCGGACGCTGTACGCTCGGACATTGGCGTCGACGTCGCTGTTGGCGCAACGCTACTCGACAGACTCTGCAACACGCACAACACGGCGTTCGTCGCATTTGCACTATTACATTTTACAATCAACAATCCAGTTTGGTGTACGCTACGCTACGCTTACTACAATTAGAATCTGGTAGAGTTCAGTCCATAATAATTCAAAATGTAATGTAGCTGATCACGTGCTGTACAGTAGCTGCAGTAGCTGTAAAGGTGTGCGTAACTGCATGCCATTGAGTGCGACAGCCACGTAAAACTGTTACTGGAACTGGGTAAAACAAACTGTTGAACAACATCAAAATACAAACGCAATGCACTCAACAGTTGCATGACCACATCATAAAGACACGAATGAAACAACACCAAAATGCAACACCCACTGGACCCTACCGTGATGCTCGCGATGCTGGCGCGTCGTTTCGCGGTTGTGCGCTTTGCTGCTGCCGGATCGGCAACGCTCAATGCGAGCGGCTCGGCTGGCTGCCGTCGCGTGGTCGCCGCAGGCACCCCGGGCACTTTGAACGCAGTCTCGTTTGGCTGCTTCGTCCGCGTCTTCGGTTGTGCGAGACTGTTCTTTGCCTTCATGATCACCTCGGCGAGCGCCCGTGAATTAGCGGTCGGTGGCGCTGCGGCGAGATGCCGCTCAATGGACGACTTTGAAAGGGTGCTCGTTTGCAGACAGCCCTGTCCTGAAGCTGGTCTGGTCACGTCCGCAGGCGCCAGCGACATGCCCAACAGTGCCTGCGCAGAGAGAATGCTCAACAGTTTGCGTGCAAGTCCGTTTTCAAAACAGCCAGTCGTCTGGGTCTGAAGCACGTCAATCGGACATCCTGATTTGTTCGGTACTGTACGACTGTATGTCTATTGTCTAACCGCATCAACCATCATCTTGTGAAGCTTCTTTGCTCACCGAGCTTCAGCTACGGAATAACCGAGTAAACATGGCAGCTTTTTTCAGGGTGCAAGGAGCGCGCGAAATTTGAATGAAAGAAAATAGACGTTCAGAAACCAACATGTGTGCCAAATTTGACGTGTTTTTTCAGACTAATGTATTCTTCGTGCCATTATGTTTATTCTTGCTCCCTTGAACACATGATTAGGAGTTATGTTGGCATTTTTGAAAAAGACAACTCCTAGTCTGCGACTGATCCCGCCTTGACGGGCTGCCTTTTTTATTCGGCCATACTGTAGCGGACTGTACCTGCGAAACGCTGTCGTCTGGCACGGCTCGCTTGTTGCTCGCCGTCTCCGGTGTGCTTGTTGACGGTGCTGCGTTGTTGTTGTTGTTTCGAGCAACACACTGCGCAGATTGGCGGTGACTACTGCGTCGCGAGTCACTCTGTTGAGTGTGTGAGTGCATGCTCGTGGTGAGTGTGTCAATGCTGCTGTCCAGATAGTCGTGCACCACACCAGTACTATTGTTCACGGTCCGGTCTGTAAACAACAGTTCTGAGTCATTTCAGCCAAACTGCACCTCTCAGCGGCGCGCGTGAAACGCGTGTTTGTCGATCGAGTTTACCTGATTTCGAGGTTGGCTCATCAGTTGTCCGTTGCTGTGTTTGATCACGAACGGGCGAGCGAATCGCTGTGCCCCATTGAGGCTGCAATGTAAGTAACTCGAAAATTCAATGTAACTACCCCGGCAACGCTGAAACTGCAGATAAACTGCCGTGTACGCAGCAATCAATCAATCAGCCTGTCTCCGGGTCGGCAGTGGCTCACCCTTTCAGCGTCGTCAGTGCTGATGTTTCCGACCGGGCCAGCAGTGGCAAACAAGGTCGACACGGAGATGCTGGTGGTGTCGCCAGCAGCGGCCATCCACGGCGGCCTCGGCAACCGCTGGTGGCTGCTGTTCTGCAAACCGTAAGCCAACTAAGAGAGCCACAACACAACAGCAACTGCTCGTTTTCGAGTGTGACAATCTTTCTACGACAGTGGTGCTGCGGTGCCCTGGTGAAAGCGCATCAGCAATTTCGTTGTGATCAATCAATCACTCTGCCCGAACGAGAACAGACGCACCTGCAAGTTGATCGTGAAGTCGCTGTGTTGGTGTTCGCTGGCCGTGCTCCATCGACTCGTGTTTGCACTGGAAATATGCTGGTTGCCGGTGGCATTTCGCTCGTTTCCTGCGTTGTTCGTTCTCAATGCAGCGTCGCTCTGTGGAATTTCAAAACGATTCACATCTGCGTTCTCCACTTCGGCTGCCTCCATCATGCGCAGCTTCGCGGACGCATCTGGAGTTGCGAAACACGGTGTTCGTTTGTGGTTGAATTGAGGTTGATCACCCCGTGACAGTTTATATTGCGAGATTTTTTTTCGTTTTATCAGGCCGAAATGCAGAGAACCATCAGGCAACTTGGTTGATTCTGTGGACTCACTGAGCGACTGAAATGAGAAATCGCCCGTAAAACTCTGCTGCCTCTGCATGCTGCTGCGATCAGCAAACCACGGCGACGCAAAATTCTGGTCGTCGTGTTTTCGTTGTAGTTGTTGTGCGTCCGCATTGCTGCTGTCAGTGGCGACCGAAGGAATGGCAGATTGACTGTCGCCCACTGAATCTGGATGCATAGCCGACAGAGCATGCTCATCTGCAAATGTCAATCAACTCAAAAATGACGCAGCCAGAAAATGGAACAGTAAACTGTTGAACTGAACTGTGAGCACGTGAACAAAACACTGAATATCAAGCGAAGTCAAAGCATAAACTTCAGATCAAAATACACACGCACCGAATGCACTGATTTTGTTGGTGGCGAGACTTTCAAACGGGTTGTCGCGTTCGACGGCTGCAGTGGCGCGCGAGTCAGCCAACATCAGTGAATTGTTAGCGGACGCTTGCACACACGCAGACTCTTCGGCGATACTCGGCAGTGCGCCGCGCACTTTGCTAATCGCGTACAATAACTCGTTGTCGTCGCCGTCTGCAAACGCACAAATGCAAAGAAATCAAATCAAAATCACCAACAGAAAGCGCGCAAGCTGCCAGGTGGAACGAGAGTTGTCGCCAACAAAGTTGAAGCCTAAAATCAACGAACCAATCATTTTCGCTTTATCGATGCCAAAGACAGGCGTCTCTAACTGTGGGTCGAATCTGTCATCGTCGTCAGCAAAGCCGCTGAATTCGTTCTCCAAGTCGCACAAATCCTGTTGATCGAGGCGGACACTTTTTTGAATGCTGACGTCGTGGTCGCCGTCTTGAGAGCCGTTTTCAAATCCGCGAAACGGATCAGACGCCAGTAAATTGTCGCAATCGGCAGCTTCTGAAAATGAAAATTTCCTGGAAAAAATGAATTTCCGTAATTTTGCCATTTTTTACTGAAAAACAAAATTTTTACAACCTATTTTTGGTGTCAAATGAGCGGAATAGTGTTAGATAAAGGCTTCATTGTTCGCTGCCCGCACCTCCGTATAATTTCCGTAGTTTTGTCAAGCGTGCTCCGTATAACCTCCGAATACGGTCCGTAATTTTGTCAAGGGCCCGAAATTTTTCCGGAATTTTTTTTACAAAATTATATCTTTCGGAAAATATTTATGTCTAGTTTTGACATGGTTCCGTTCCAACAACGTAACAATAAGACAGATCAGCAGATTGAATCTTTTGGCTGATGAGCTGTCCTGTCGTCGTGATGAGCTGACAAATACAAACCCTACGACAATAAACCATTTGAAAAGTTTGGTGCCATTAAAAATTTCAAAAACCAAAAACAAATAAAAAACCTCCGCATATCCTTGCACTGTTGCAACTTGCACGTGTCTTGCCGTGCGGATCGCGGGGACGACCGCATGAACTGACTAACCTTCTAATCTGGCGTTGTCGACGATGCCCAACGAAGAGCCGCTGCTGTCGTGCGTGCGCTCACGATCAGTGGTCGCCATTTTTGTGTTACAAATGTTGATTCGTGCTCGCTCTGCTCAAATAATTGTGATTCAGATCGCTTGTTTGTGGTGGACTGGTGGGGTGGGTGTTCGTTCAATCACGACGACAATCAGTCTCCAATCTGAGTAGTGAAATCAGCAGACTTTTTACAGAGAAGAAACGTTGTTTGTTATTGTGACGGAGGAAAATTGAAATGATTAAGGAATTGACGCTGACGCTCGGCTCGGCTCCGTCAGTTCTGGGCGTTGGGCCCTGGGAATTCAATTTTTCAATTTCAATTCTCAATTTGTTTCAACTCAAACGCGCTCGAACTCGAAAGCGGTAACGTAACGACCAAAGGCAGTCACAAAATTTCCTAATAATACGCAATGACTGACGACGGGCACAGAAGAACCGTCATTTTTGTTTGAAAAAAACTTTAAATTTCAAAAATTGAAGTTTTGCTAAATCAACCCTAAAAGGCATGCGGTCCAGTACCGTGGGCCCAAACAAATTTTCGAAGGGGGGGGGGTATGGTGCCGTGGCCGTGGGGGGGGGGGGTGCCGACCAAAAAGTGAGGGGGGGTCCAAGTCCAACCTATGGTAACCCATCGGACCCCCCCTCGAAAATTTGGCCGACACCCCCCCACACCCCCCATGAAATTTTGTCTGGCGGAGACCCCCCCCCAAAATTTTCTGCACACCCTAAATTTTTTTTCGAAAATCATGATTTTTTGTCTATAAAGTCTATAATATAAGCTGAATATATGATAACTTGACCATCTTCATTGTAATTTCAAAGATTTTGCAGCTAAATTTAGCGTTTTTCCTTTAAAATTTAAGCGAAAAACTTTCCGGGGGGGGTGGGGGGGAGGCCCCCCCCCACAGAAAATTTTGAAAAAAGGCACCCCCCCATCAGTACCGTGGGCGGGGGGGGTGGGGGGTACACCCCCCCAGAGCACCCGAGACCGTCGGGTGGGGGGGGGGGGGGGGGGGCACCTTGCCACCCCCCCCTAAAACCGGGCACCCCCCCCCCCATCGTACCCCCCCCTCGAAAATTTGGACGACACCCCCCCCCACCCCCCCCATGAAATTTTGTCTGGCGGAAACCCCCCCCCCCCCAAAATTTTCTGCACACCCTAAAATTTTTTTCGAAAATCATGATTTTTTTGTCTATAAAGTCCATAATATAAGCTGAATATATGATAACTTGACCATCTTCATTGTAATTTCAACGATTTTGCAGCAAAATTTAGCGTTTTTCCTTCAAAATTTAAGCGAAAAATTATCATGGGGGGGTGGGGGGGGTGGACCCCCCACAGAAAATTTTGAAAAATTGCACCCCCCCCATGGGACCCCCCTGGGGGGGGGGCCCACGTTACCATCGGTTGGACCCCCCCCCTCACTTTTTGGTCGGCACCCCCCCCCCCCCACGGGACCATACCCCCCCCCGCAAATTTTTTTGGGCCCACGGTACTGCCCCCCATGGGACCCCCCTGGGGGGGGGGTCCCACGTTACCATAGGTTGGACCCCCCCCTCACTTTTTGGTCGGCACCCCCCCACGGCACCATACCCCCCCCTTCGAAAATTTGTTTGGGCCCACGGTACTGGGTCCCATGGGGGGGGTGCATTTTTTCAAAATTTTCTGTGGGGGTACGGTCGATCCGGTACCGGTCGATCCGGTACGGTCGATCCGGTACCGGTCGGTCGGGTACCGGTCGATCCGGTGCCAGCAAATATTCTGGGGCGGTCAATCCGGTACCAGGTCGATCGATCCGGTACTCGGTCGATCCGGTACCGTACCACCAATTGAAATTTTCAGCTGTTTTAGCATTCAATTCAATTTGTTTCTGATTTGTTTTCCATTTTTCTTCCTTTCTCTCATTTTATCTGATGTCTGAAACATTTTACCGCAGGTTTTTTCGCGGGAAATATGAAAATAAAAACAACAGACATTTTTCCTCAACTTCAAAAGAGAACCGAATCAGTCTTCATATTTTTATTTTGTTCTCCTTTTCTTGCCGAGCTGATAATTTTGCAAATTTTCACCGTCTTGGAGCTTTATTCTTCTGGAAAAACACTCGTCAAAGTCAATCCGAACATAAACACATGAAATAAACCTAACATACAGATGAAAGTAATTCGGTTTCATGTCTTTCCGTGCTGCATAAATGTTTCGCAATCACCGAAACCAAAGAAAAATCGAAAACACAACGAATTGAACGCTAAAAACCCGTAAAACAGCTGAAAATTTCAATTGGTACCGGATCGACAGAGTACCGGATCGACCTGGTACCGGATCGACCGCCCTAGAAAATTGCCAGGTACCGGATCGACCGGTACCGGATCGACCGTAATCGGTACTCATTCACCACCGTGCACGAAACGCACGTGACAGCAGCCAGCAGCGTAGCTGGTGTCAAGTATAATCAGTTTTGCCGAAGGTGTTCATTCATGCATGCGTGTGCTTTTTTAATTGCTGTCATTGTCGTTTACTAGCAAATTGACCCGTGCCTACGGCACGGTTAGCTGATAAATACAACTATTATTTTTGAGTTGGTTTTCCCCTTTTGACCTTGCTCACGACGCGGACTCAAAATCCGCAACCTTTTTAATCAGCAACAAACAACTGCAATTCCCTATTAAAGTATCAAAATCAATTCTCGCAGTTATTAGCTTTTCAATGTCGCTTATTTGTCTTTTCATTCTTTGCTAATCAGTTGCATTCCACTGTCCTTCCCGTTTAAAGTAACAAAAAAACAATCTCCTTTGATCAGCAACAATTAACAGCCATTCCCGCTTAAAGTTTTAAAATTAATTTTGTTTGGTTAGCTTTTCAATGTCGTCACATGTTCTTCAATCGCCATTCCTGTTAAAAAAAAATATAAAAAAACAATGTCGTTTGATTAGCAGCAACAATTAACTGATACCGGTTTAAGTTTTTGTTTCAGTTTAAGATACAGGTTTAAGAAAAGCAATCTGCTTCAGTCAGCTGTCATTTCTGAATAGGCAACACTTTTCTAAATACCCATTGGAAAGCGCCCGCTTTTGACTTGGTAATGGTTTTTTACCCGCTTACCCTAACCTAAGCCAGGCCTTTTAGAGTGTAAATGTCAAAAAGGCAACACTTCTGAACAATTGTTGCAAAACGCCAATTTTCGTCTTGATAAGTTGCTTCTTTTTCCCGCTTACTGTAACTTAAGCCAAGCCTTTTAAAGTTTAAATGACAAAAAATGCAAAACTTTTCTGAATATTCGCTGCAAAACGGCCACTTTTGTGTGGTATGTTTACTACTCTTACCTTTAACCCTACCCTTAGCCAAGGATTTTTGATAGAATGGAAATGAAAAAACAGCAACATTTTACTGAATACCCGTAGCAAAGCTCACCTAAGCCAAGCCTTTTAAAGTTTAAATGACGAAAAATGCAAAAGTTTTCTGAATATTCGCTGCAAAACGGCCACTTTTGTGTGGTATGTTTACTACTCTTACCGTTAACCCCAACCTTAGCCAAGGATTTTTGATAGAATGAAAATGACAAAACAGCAACATTTTACTGAATACCCGTAGCAAAGCTCCCGCTTTTGTTTTGAATGTTTACTTCTTTTCCCCGCTTACCCTAACCTAAGCCAGTTCTTTTTGATCGAGTGCAACAAAAAGCAACACGTTTCTGAGTACCCATTGTGTAAAACGGTCGCTTTTGTTTTGTTATGTAGCTTTTCTATCCTAAGTGACGCATTTTCTATAATAAAAAATGATGGAGAAAGCAACGATTTTCTACATTTTACTGAATACCGTAGCAAAGCTCCCGCTTTTGTTTCGATTCTTTTTCTTTTCCCCGCTTACCCAATGTTTACTTCTTTTTGATCAAATGCAAAAAGCAACACTTTTACCCTATACGTAGCAAAGCTCTTTTGTTTCGATTGTTTACTTCTTTTCCCCGCTACCCTAAGCCAGTTCTTTTTTATCGAGTGCAACAAAAAGCAACACGTTTCTGAGTACCCATTGTGTAAAACGGTCGCTTTTGTTTTGTTATGTAGCTTTTCTATCCTAAGTGACGCATTTTCTATGATCTAAAAAAACAAATGAAGGAAAAAGCAACGATTTTCTAAATACTCGTTGTAAACACCGGCTTTATAAAAAGTCTACCTTGTGAAAAGAGCGATTAACTTGCAAGCGATTGTTTTAAAAACTCGTTGTTTTTGTGAAAAAAACTCCATCGTCTACAATGGAGTCCTTGCAATTCTTACGATTGTCTCGCTTGTTGGTTGTCGCTCTTGAGCAAAAGGCATCATGATGACTAAAGTCATGTGGAATGACGATTTGAACTTTGCGTTGTCATTAGAAAATGGAGTATGAGTATTCAGCTGATGATGACTTAAATAGCAAAATTGGCTCAAAATTGTAAATTTTAATAGCCAATCAACGTAGCGGAACGGACCTGACTTACTTACATACACAGTTACTATCTTAGTATTATTATATTATATATAGATATATAGATATAGACTAGCAAATTGACCCGTGCCTACGGCACGGTTAGCTGATAAATACAACCATTATTTTTGAGTTGGTTTTCCCCTTTTGACCCTGCCCACGACGCGGACTCAAAATCCGCAACCTTTTTAATCAGCAACAAACAACTGCAATTCCCTATTAAAGTATCAAAATCAATTCTCGCATTTATTAGCTTTTCAATGTCGCTTATTTGTCCTTTCATTCTTTTCTAATCAGTTGCATTCCACTGTCCTTCCCGTTTAAAGTATCAAAAAAACAATCTCCTTTGATCAGCATCAATTAACAGCCATTCCCGCTTAAAGTTTTAAAATTAATCTTGTTTGGTTAGCTTTTCAATGTCGTCACATGTTGTTCAATCGCCATTCCTGTTAAAAAAATTATAAAAAAAACAATGTCGTTTGGTTAACAACAATTAACTGATACCGGTTTAAGTTTTTGTTCCAGTTTAAAATACAGGTTTAAGAAAAGCAATCTGCTTCAGGCAGCTGTCATTTCTGAATAGGCAACACTGTTCTAAATACCCATTGGAAAGCACCCGCTTTTGACTTGGTAATGGTTTTTTACCCGCTTACCCTAACCTAAGCCAGGCCTTTTAGAGTGTAAATGTCAAAAAGGCAACACTTCTGAACAATTGTTGCGAAACGCCAACTTTCGTTTTGATAAGTTGCTTCTTTTTCCCGCTTACTCTAACCTAAGCTAAGGTTTTTAAAGTTTAAATGACGAAAAATGCAAAAAATTTCTGAATATTCGCTGCAAAACGGCCACTTTTGTGTGGTATGTTTACTACTCTTACCTTTAACCCTAACCTTAGCCAAGGATTTTTGATAGAATGGAAATGACAAAACAGCAACATTTTACTGAATACCCGTAGCAAAGCTCACCTAAGCCAAGCCTTTTAAAGTTTAAATGACGAAAAATGCAAAACTTTTCTGAATATTCGCTGCAAAACAGCCACTTTTGTGTGGTATGTTTACTGCTCTTATTTTCAACCCTAACCTTAGCCAAGGATTTTTGATAGAATGGAAATGACAAAACAGCAACATTTTACTGAATATCCGTAGCAAAGCTCCCGCTTTTGTTTTGAATGTTTACTTCTTTTCCCCGCTTACTCTAACCTAAGCCAGTTCTTTTTGATCGAGTGCAACAAAAAGCAACACGTTTCTGAGTACCCATTGTGTAAAACGGTCGCTTTTGTTTTGTTATGTAGCTTTTCTATCCTAAGTGATGCATTTTCTATGATTAAAAAAACAAATGAAGGAAAAAGCAACAATTTTCTACATTTTACTGAACACCCGTAGCACTTAAAGCTCCCGCTTTTGTTTTGAATGTTTACTTCTTTTCCCCGCTTACCCTAACCTAAGCCAGTTCTTTTTGATTGAGTGCAACAAAAAGCAACACGTTTCTGAGTACCCATTGTGTAAAACGGTCGCTTTTGTTTTGTTATGTAGCTTTTCTATCCTAAGTGACGCATTTTCTATGATAAAAAACAAATGAAGGAAAAAGCAACGATTTTCTAAATACTCGTTGTAAACACCGGCTTTATAAAAAGTCTACCTTGTAAAAAGAGCGATCAACTTGCAAGCGATTGTTTTAAAAACTCGTTTTTTGTGAAAAAACTCCATCGTCTACAATGGAGTCCTTGCAATTCTTACGATTGTCTCGCTTGTTTGTTGTCGCTCTTGAGCAAAAGGCATCATGATGACTAACGTCATGTGGAATGACGATTTGAACTTTGCATTGTCATTAGAAAATGGAGTATGAGTATTCAGCTGATGATGACTTAAATAGCAAAATTGGCTCAAACTTGTAAATTTTAATAGCCAATCAACGTAGCGGAACGGACCTGACTTACACAGTTACTATCTTAGTATTATATACTAGCAAATTGACCCGTGCCTACGGCACGGTTAGCTGATAAATACAACTATTATTTTTGAGTTGGTTTTCCCTTTTGACCTTGCCCACGACGCGGACTCAAAATGCATTGCATTTTGATTTTGAGCTGCTTTAACCGACTGTTGTTGATTTACCATAGAAATGATCGTTCACTTTTAAAGCAATCGTCCGTCGATGCTTCTACTTTTTTTGAAAATCACAGCATTTTTTGTTGTTTAAGCCGTGTTTTTTGTCAAGCAACATGCCTTTGCTGATTTTATTGCTGTCGATTCAATCGTAACCTGATTTACTCACCATAACACTGATTACCGTGTGGTTTGGTTTTCGCTGTTTCAGCATCAATCAAAGCGACACATAAGAAATAACAGATATCTAACAATCATAACTGCACTGCCATTCAAAATATGAAAAACAATCTTTTTAATCAACAACAAACAACTGCCATTCCCTATTAAAGTATCAAAATCAATTCTCGCATTTATTAGCCTTCAATGTCGCTTATTTGTCCTTTCATTCTTTGTTAATCAGTTGCATTCCACTGTCCTTCCCGTTTAAAGTATCAAAAAAACAATCTCCTTTGATCAGCAACAATTAACAGCCATTCCCGCTCAAAGTTTTAAAAATGTTTAAGTTTTTGTTTCAGTTTAAAATACAGGTTTAAGAAAAGCAATCTGCTTCAGTCAGCTGTCATTTCTGAATAGGCAACACTGTTCTAAATACCCATTGGAAAGCGCCCGCTTTTGACTTGGTAATGGTTTTTTACCCGCTTACCCTAACCTAAGCCAGGCCTTTTAGAGTGTAAATGTCAAAAAGGCAACACTTCTGAACAATTGTTGCAAAACGCCAACTTTCGTTTTGATAAGTTGCTTCTCTTTCCCGCTTACTCTAACCTAAGCAAAGCCTTTTATGAATAGAAATGACAAAACAGCAACATTTTACTGAATAACCGTAGCAAAGCTCACCTAAGCCAAGCCTTTTGAAGTTTAAATGACGAAAAATGCAAAACTTTTCTGAATATTCGCTGCAAAACGGCCACTTTTGTGTGGTATGTTTACTACTCTTATTTTTAACCCTAACCTTAGCCAAGGATTTTTGATAGAATGGAAATGACAAAACAGCAACATTATACTGAATATCCGTAGCAAAGCTTCCGCTTTTGTTTTGAATGTTTACTTTTTTCCCCGCTTACCCTAACCTAAGCCAGTTATTTTTGATCGAGTGCAACAAAAAGCAACACGTTTCTGAGTACCCATTGTGTAAAACGGTCGCTTTTGTTTTGTTATGTAGTTTTTCTATCTTAAGTGACGCATTTTCTATGATAAAAAAACAAATGAAGGAAAAAGCAACGACTTTCTACATTTTACTGAATACCCGTAGCAAAGCTCCCGCTTTTGTTTTGAATGTTTACTTCTTTTCCCCGCTTACCCTAACCTAAGCCAGTTCTTTTTGATCGAGTACAACAAAAAGCAACACGTTTCTGAGTATCCATTGTGTAAAACGGTCGCTTTTGTTTTGTTATGTAGTTTTTCTATCTTAAGTGACGCATTTTCTATGATAAAAAAAACAAATGAAGGAAAAAGCAACGACTTTCTACATTTTACTGAATACCCGTAGCAAAGCTCCCGCTTTTGTTTTGAATGTTTACTTCTTTTCCCCGCTTACCCTAACCTAAGCCAGTTCTTTTTGATCGAGTGCAACAAAAAGCAACACGTTTCTGAGTATCCATTGTGTAAAACGGTTGCTTTTGTTTTGTTATGTAGCTTTTCTATCCTAAGTGACGCTTTTCTATGATAAAAAAAACAAATGAAGGAAAAAGCAACGATTTTCTACATTTTACTGAATACCCGTAGCAAAGCTCCCGCTTTTGTTCCGAATGTTTACTTTTTTCCCCGCTTACCCTAACCTAAGCCAGTTCTTTTTGATCGAGTGCAACAAAAAGCAACACGTTTCTGAGTACCCATTGTGTAAAATGGTCGCTTTGAGCGATTAACTTGCAAGCGATTGTTTTAAAAACTCGTTTTTTGTGAAAAAAACTCCATCTTCTACAATGGAGTAATGGAGTCCTTGCAATTCTTACGATTGTCTCGCTTGTTGGTTGTCGCTCTTGAGCAAAAGGCATCATGATGACTAACGTCATGTGGAATGACGATTTTAACTTTGCATTGTCATTAGAAAATGGAGTATGAGTATTCAGCTGATGATGACTTAAATAGCAAAATTGGCTCAAACTTGTAAATTTTAATAGCCAATCAACGTAGCGGAACGGACCTGACTTACTTACATACACAGTTACTATCTTAGTATTATAGATATCATCAGTCAGTCTGTATATACACTAGTTTAGCAGTCACCTTGTCTTCATCGTATTTCACTTGACCCTTGCCACAAAGCTTCTGCAAAATGATGCTTCACCAGTTCAGTTCGACACAGTTCACTGCACCGTTTTTTCAAAAATATAACTTTACATTTTATCAATCAAACGAAGAATTGTGATTTGTGACCACGAAGTTTGAAAATTTTTAAGGTAAAAAACCGGTTCTTTATTTTTTCAGAAAAAAAACTGAAAAAAAAGGTTTTAAAACGGAAAAGAAACCGGTTTTTTTTCCTGTGCCAACCCTACATACAATTGAAAAAAAGTTCCAGGAAGTTGCGAGTCGTCTGATCGTCATGTGAAACAAGTCGTACAAGTGCACGAAAAGATGAGACATGTTTACACACCAAGTGAGTGCTCATCCATCCAGCCAGTTTGTCAGTCGACAGCAGCAGTAGTCAACCCTCAATATTGGAAACAAGAGGATGATTGTGTGAGAATAATGAATATGACTGTGCCAAACTTGAACAACCAGCTAAATCCCACTTTGCCCTCTTAGCTATCTTTCTGGAAAGCACTTGGTTCAATAAAATCCCTGAATTAACTTTTAGCGGGCATCACAGCGTCAATTCCGTGCGATGCTTGGTCAGCTGTCCAACTGCACAACACGACGCCGACGTTGGAAAACGCAACTGTTTGTTGGCTTGCATTCGGCAGAAAGGTATTGTCTTTTATTTTGGTTTCCAGATTCAGTATGCCTTTCTTGTGTGACACGGGAATTCAAAAGTAATTCAAGTATCCGAAATAGGTCCGGGTCACTTGGGCTATTTTGAATTGCCACATGAAGATTGAAACTATTAGTTTCTTTTCTATGTTTGCAAACGCACTAAATTGCATAAGCGAAAAAACTTGATGATAGCTGCGTTTCTTCATCAACCTCCAACCCAAGCATAAGATACGAACTTTTTGCTTTGTTTTGTTCTCGACCTTTCTCAGTTCTACCCACGCGCCATTGACACCACAAATCCAATTTCACGCTTCACAACGGACAAACAACACACGCTTTACATTGTGAACGCGCAACGGAATGTTCGCCTGTTCGAGGACAATGGACTCTTTGAATGTCATGTTGTTGTACGTGCAAACTGCTTCGGTGTTTGAGCCTTTTTACATTTCTGATTGTTTGTGTCATCAAGCAAAAAACCGTTCAACAACATGTTCAACAGTATATTGCATGAATGGTGGTTTGCCACTGCTTACTCAACAACATGTACAAGTCGCACTTACACACACACAGTTATCAAGTGGTGTTGAGTTAGTATCGCGTGCTGAGCACCACGTGCAAGACTGTAGCAATGCCAAGAACATGGACCCTTGCAAGTTCGGTGGCCACTGCAAACTGAAATGGCTGCCGTTTGATGAGCGCGGCGTCGCAGCAAACACTGGCGCCTCACAACTGCAGATGCTAGAATGCCGATGTGTCAAAGCGTACACGGGAATATTCTGTGAGGTCGGTGCTGTTCTGTTACACATCACAATTTATCTAACAAAAATGAAACCAATCAATCACAATGTTTTTTTTCATTCTGTCATTTTAGGTTCCCAAACCCTATCAGTACCTGTTGTTAATTCCACTGAACGAATGGCAATTTTACTTGCCGCTGATTTTATACTGGGTGATTCTGGCTGCCGGCACTTCTGCCGTTCAGGCGGTCCAACGTCGAACAAAGACGAAAACTGATCCTCGTTTTGGGTGTGAAAAATAAAATTATTTTTTACTGTGTTTTTGCGGATATTTTTATAAAACACATGGGTATTTTATGTTTAATATTTATATACAATGTGGAATGTGGAGTTTTTTGTGTTTTCTTAACAGGCCTTTTTTACTTTTTATATTTGGCAGACTTTAGAAAGGATTCTGTTGTTTGCTACACTGTACCAATGTTGCGCCCGAACAAATGCATCAAAAAATATAAAATACAAGCAACATTTTGTGGTTTTGGCCAATAACCTTAGGATGAAAAGATTTTCAACTTTAGCTTGTGTCATTGTTGGGTAGATTCATGGGCAAACCTTGCCCCTTTCCAGTGCCCACATCATCGTGATGATATAGTAATTGTTTGTTTCACTTATTTTTAAATAAGTTTGTCATTATGTTACAGTCCATCTGGAAAATATATGCAACATGACGCGAACAGGCTGCCCTTCTTTTCTAAAATCCGCTTCAGGTAAAACACGCTCGTTGTCGGACATTGCTAAAACGGACTTGATTTAAATCTTAATCCTGAAACGTAATCTTAAGCCAAACCTGATCCTAACCTAATCCTAACCTAAGCCAAGCCTTTTCAAGAAGGAAAATGTCAGAAAAACTGCGTTTTGAACAAGTTTTTGTTGAGGCCGGAGCGTGTGCACGCGCGCTAGTGGATCATGAGCATGAGCATGCCGATGCCACGTGCGCGTGCGTTTTAAAAAAGAAGCGCCAGGACGCGAACATGACCTGATGACCAACCAATCAGCGCTGAGAACACCTCATGATTAACCAATCAGCGCTGAGAGTTGTTATGACCAACCAATCAGGTAGTTGCATATATTAGCGAGACGAGATTGACTGTACTCACAATGTGTTTTTGCTGGTGGTGGGTGCTGCGTGTTGAATAAAACTTGTCGTTGAATTCGAAAAAAGCTAAAATCCTGTTTTTAGCTATAGCTATAACCTAAGCCAAGCCTTTTTAGAAAGGAAGATGTCAGAACAATTGCGTTTTGAACAAGTTTTTGTTGAGGCCGGAGCGTGTGCAGGCGCGCTAGTGGATCATGAGCACGAGCATGCGGATGCGAGGTGCGCGTGCGTTTTAAAAAAGAAGCACCAGGATTTTTTTTCAAAATGCCGGAGGAAAATCCGATGGTAGACAAAAATAAGTGCAATCGAACCGCGCTGACGCGCTGAATTCGAATATGGCATTTTCAGAATGAAATAAGATTGTTTTGGTCTTTAAAATTGGCAAAAACTTATTTTTTTTCCAAAAAGACCGTAATTTTTGCATTTTTCTTGCCGTTTTTGTCTGTCCCTGCAATCTGCATAGATTTTGTTGTGTCTGACCAAACAAGCAGCTTGTTTGCACAAAATATTCTGTATTTTACAAGAATTTCTGTGTTTTTCTAAGGCAAAAATTTAGAGTTACCCGTGCGATCCCGTAATTTTTCTGCCAGTGCAGCACCCCCCCCCCTCAGGAAAATTGGTTGGCCTGTCGTCGTACTAAAACAAACCACTGATGTTGGTAGACGTTGCCTGAACTAGCCTAAACCAAAACCTAATCCTAAAGCCTAATTCAAAGCTAAACATAATCCTGACCTAATCCTAACCTAAGCCAAGCCTTTTGAAGAAGGAAGATGTCAGAACAATTGCGTTTTGAACAAGTTCTTGTTGGGGCCGGAGCGTGTGCACGCGCGCTAGTGGATCATGAGCATGAGCATGCCAATGCCGTGCGCGTGCGCTTTAGTAATGAAGCTTTAGGGGAAAATTGCTGCCCGTGCACTGCGATTGCATCCCTCCCCCCTTCACCGAGAAGGCACCTGACACGGTACCCCCCTCTAAAATTTGGAAACCCCCTCGTCACCCAAGGTCCCGCTTGCGCTACTGGTTGCGGTTCCACAGTATTGTGCTTCCACAGTACTGCTGTTCTTCCATTGTTTGTTAGTTCGTTCGTATCTTGCCCAATCTTAGTCTCTTATCTTCTGTGCCCGTCGTCATTGCGTATTATTGGAAAATTTTGTGACTGCTTTTGGTCGTTACCGCTTTCGAGCGCGTTGAGTTGAAATAAATTGAGAAATTGAAATTGAGTACTTTCTTGAATACTTCAGATCAGATAGAAAACGTACCGGTTCACTTTGTGTTTGAAGGGCAACGCCGCGCTTATTCAAGACGACAAATCGGCAACAATCAAGAGTTGACAAGTAGGTTTCCTCCAATTTGAAGGGTAAAACCAAAGTAATTTACTGCTTTTTAGTCCATTAACAAGCTCATGAAACCAATTGCACAAGCTTCTATTGGTATCTGGCCTTTGCTCGTCGATCTTTGACCTGCCTGAAAGTAGAAATTGTCTCAAAAAATTCTGCCAAAAACAAGGTTCACACAAAACTGGGCAAAAAAGCATAATGGCACTTTCTGTGGAAAGTGTCTTAAACGCATTTTCAGATGAAAGTACAATTTTGATAGCCAAAATTTGTGTTTTTAATCCCGATTAGAAAAAGAATTTAAAAAAGTTCTAAAAATTTCGTGCTATGTCGCCTCGATCTCGCCCCACGCCGACCCCTCGTGGGAAAATCTCCCAGGGAAAATTGAAATTTGGGAGGGTCGAATTTGAGAGAGGGGTATTTTTGCCAAAATTTGGGGGTGTTTGTCGTGTCCAGGGGGTGTCGATCGATCTGGTTGGGGATACACAACCCCACCACACCCCCATCTCTACCCCTGGGTCACTGGGTGTAGTGTGTGTACCCCCTCCGCACTGTCGCTGCTGCTCGCCTCTGGCGTTGCTCCCGAAACACGTCAGGAAAATAAGTAAGGTTTATTCTCTTCCACTCCGGCCCCTGGTTCCACACCTGAAGGTAGTTTCTGCGGGTATCTTACTGTTATCATGGTTTCCACAATTAATTTGGCTTTTGAACAATTCATTCTTTATTATTCTGGAACAACTATGATTAAAACAACCATGTAATGTAGAGAAGTGAAGTGAAGTGAACGCAGCGCGAAAATGGTTCGTACATCCGTGAAAGATGTTGACCAGCACGAGGTCGTCCGTCAGATTGCCAGTTTTCTGAAGAAATCCGGCAAGGTGAAGCTGCCGGAGAACGCGGACATTGTGAAGTTGGGCAAACACAAGGAGCTGGCGCCGACCGACCCCGAGTGGTTTTACACACGCACGGCCGCCATCGCACGACGCCTTTACATTCGCTCGCCTGCAGGTTGCTGCTCTCACATTTCAGACGCATTTTGCTGTTTTTTAAGTCGAGTTTTTATTTTGCTTCACTAGATTTTCATTTCTCAATTGTTTTACGAGTTCACACTGTCTTCTCACTCTAGTTTTGTGTCTGTGTGTTGGTTGATCAATAATAATCAAGAAATCCGGTGGTTTCAGTGCTTTATTTTGAGTGCATCAGTGCACCGAAATTTTGTTGTTCATTGAATCATTGCGTCCCATTAGCGCATGTTTTCCAACTGTGACGCGCACAGGCGTGGGTGCCTTCCGTAAAGTGTTTGGTGGGCGGCGTCGCAACGGCACCGCACCGGCGCATTTCGTCAAAGCGTCATCGGGCGCCATCCGTCACGCGCTGCAGGCGCTCGAATCATTGAAATGGGTCGAAAAAGGAGCGGACGGTTGCGGTCGAGTGCTCACGAAAAATGTCGGTTGTTTTGTTTCGGTCAACGGTTTTCCTGCAGTTTTTTTTACAACTTTTTATTGTGACACATTTGCATTTTCACATTTATTTAAAAAAATTGTTCAGGGGCGCAAAGATCTCGACCGAATCGCATCGCAGGTGCGGCAGGAAGAAAAGCATCGTGAACAACAACTGAAACTTGAATAGGCTGCCAACGCAGAGGAAAATCGTGTGAAGACAGTTGAAATCTTGGCTGTTTAGTGTTGATTTAAAGAAATGGAAACAGACATCTGAAATTCGTTTCGATACTTGTTTTACTTCCAAATGAATTTTTGTTCCTGTTGAAACTCGGTTGTTCGAAATAAAACAATTGAAAAAGTTGAATGTGGTTTGTTGAATGGATTCGTTTTAGTGCGTTCAGTATGCGCAAACGGTTCTTGCGCCGTTATTTCGAAGTTTGAATGCATTATTGATTCAAAAAAATCAAGAAAGTAGCAAATGTTAGGCGAGAAAATGTCAACGAACGAACGTGCAACAGATGAAGATTCTGATTCAAATGACGATGATTACCAGCCGAACGTATCAGATGCGGCGTCTTCTGGTGATGACACATCGGATGGCGAGCGCTTGAGTGGCGACGAAACGACAGCGCGCGGCGTGAAACGAAAACTGCAGTTGGTTGTCCTTTGGTTGTATGTAGCATGTTTCGTTGTTTTTCATTCATTCGGTGAAAGTGTGCTTTCTCCACCCATCAAAGCAATGAAAAGCACTACTATTATGCAACAAGCTGAGCATTTTTGAAAACTTCACAGTTGAGTCAATATTAGCCCAGCCAGACTGAGTTCTCTATTTCTGTCGATTCAACGTTGCAGCAAACACACAGAACGTGAATCGGATGCGCCACCCTCTAGCAGTGCACGTTTGGACGATCTTTGGGCGCAATTCAAATCGGCAGAAAGCAACAGCGATGCAAGTATGCACACTGCAATTACCATTGACACTTCAAAATCGTGCAGTTGTTGCATTCAAAACATGAGTTCGATTGAATGCAACACGCTGATTGGCTTCTGCAGGATGCTGGTGCCGTGCGGGCAACCTGTCAGTGACACTTACTTGGGTTTATTGTCTCAGCTCTGCCGACGACCCCGTCAGTTAACAGAAATACGCAGGATGGGTCGTTGCCGTCAGACAAGAAGCCGCGCGATAATGTTACGGAGCAGAATGCAACCACCAGCACTGTTTCCGTAGGTTTTACTTTTTCTGTTAGTTTTCGTTTTCTGTTGAATCAAGTGAAATAGGTTCTTTGAAATCACAGTTTTTTTGCAGGATAAGAACAACAGCGACAACAAAGAATGCCATTGGAAGCGACAATCGACTGCAGCAGCCGTCGCAGCGGAGGAACCCACCAAAAACGCACAGACGCCAAACACCGAGTGCAGCGCAAATTCATTGGGAGCACCACAACCGAAGAAAAAGTAAACTTGAAATAATTGAGCACCAGTGACGTGGTGCTGATAGAAAATTATTTTTTTACAAAATTCAGCCCTTCCAAAGCATTATCGGGCGGTTTGAGCGGCATTGCAGCTGCGTTGAAAGCAAAGAAAACATCGACATTGGTTCGGCTTTTTTTCTCTTGTCCTGGAACTGCTGTTTCCAATAACAGATTGCATTGTATCTCATTTGCAGGCGAAATCACGTCAAGATTGGGATCAGTTCAAGGATAAACAGGGAATCGCTGCAGAACTGCAGACACATAATCGTGGAAAAGATGGGTGCGTGTTCAAATTTCTTTTGACTTTTCAGTATTTTAGATGCAACACGCTGATTGGCCGATTGATGTTGGTGTAGCCAGTCATCTTGTTATAATTTTGTTAGCAGTTTCAAACGGCGGAATTTGATCACTATCGTTTTCATTTTTTCTGTGGTTCGTTTTTCAGCTACTTGGCGCGACAAGAATTCCTGGAACGCAGCGATCTGCGTCAGTTCGAAGTGGAGAGATCGCTGCGGGAGGCCCGACGAAAGAAATGATCCGGCATCACTTCGAAATTCGTTTTTCTTTTATGTTTAGTGTGACTTGTCTGATTCAGTTTTACCATGAAATAAAAAAATCTACGACACAAATTGTGGTCAGCGGGTTGTTTGTTGCCAGTGGTGCTCCCCACGTGACTGTTTCGTTGCGCACATTCAACCTTCGCTCTTCAGTTTCTCGATTATTTTTGTCAAAATCATATGAACAAAGGAAGCGCTGAACAAAACGATAGCAGAGTAAAACCGTGACACGCGTGCAGTTTGTGCCGTCTGCCATTTGAATCTGGCACGCCAATTGGCTGCTGGGTGGAATGGTCGGTTGGACGAATCGGTGACCCAAATTCAGCAGCAGCCAATCAGCGGACTGCCCGGTGTTTTGCAGGCGGTGTCGGCAGCGATGGACTGCCGCGAGTGCGAGTTGCTCGCCGAGAACGAGCGTGTCGACATCGTGCCGAACTTCAGCGAGCCGACGCTGCACCTCGTCACCGGCGACCTCGGCCCGTTCGAGGCGGGCGTCGCGCGCGGCGTGCCCGTCTGGGTGGCCGTGCTGCTGAAGCAATGCCGCAAGTGTCGCATCGTCGCACCGTCGTGGCTGACGCAAGCGAACGTGCAGCGGTACATCAACAACGAGAACGAGAACGCCGCGTTCACGGAAGTGCCCGAGCATTTCATGCCGCTCGCGCACGTCCTGCTGCGTCACGCCGCTGACGACGTCGTCGACGCTGACAGACTCATCGTGCTGCTGCAGGACCTGTGCGATGCGAGACAGGTGATGCAACGGATTCACTTTCGAACCACCTCTGCCTCCAGAAGCCTACCAGCGCCTGTACGACGCCGCTCCTACACAGCGTCCGCACACGAGCGAGACCGCTCGATCGGCCAAATTGCGTCACTGCCTTTCTCGCCCGTTGGGCGATGAACAACAACAACCAGCGCCTGTCGTGCAACTGTTGAAACGTTTTGACAAACTCGAATGGAGTGCGCAACGACTGCGTCCACTTTCTAGTGCTGACAATGTTGTTCACGTCTTTGCAGGCGAAGTTTCGCACGAGCATGAAACAATTCTTGGAGAGTGGCATGTGCCATGCGGAGGTGCCGAACTTGACGCCGATGGAGCTCGCTGTGGTGCGACCACTTTTGATCGCAGCAAGTGGCCAGGTGCGACGGATGAAGGCCGTGGCCGGCGTCGACGGCGACCCGACCGCACTGCGCCAGTGACGCTCGCTCTCGTTTGCTTTGCTTTCTTCCGTTCGTGATCTCTGTTCGCACCATACCCGCGTCACGGTGTGGGGTACCGCTGTGCGCAACCCTCAAACCGGTGTGCAGTGTGCAAGAACAAACTTTGCGAGCTTTGCTTCATTGCACCGGCTGCCTTGCAAATGTGCACAGTCGTCAAAATGGTGCACAGCCCTCAAACCGGTGTAGCCAAAATGCCAACGCAAAAATTTCTTGCGGGCTACGCACATTGGTACCCCACACCGTCGCACGGGTATGGTCTGCACAACCTTTTGCTAGAAAACCGCGGTCATTTTCAAGATGGTGCTTTGTTAATTTGTTACGGTCCACACTCCACCCACACTTTGATTGTCGCATTTTATCAGCATTTTTGATCATATTTTTGTGAAAAAAAACTGGCTTGAAAATTGCGGCGGATTCAGAATCAAAACAGCACAATTTTTCAGCGTAACGAATAACTTATGCCTCTTTGCAAATTTTTCTTCACTTTTCAGTTGCATCCAATCAATCACAGGTAAAGCATGCAACCAAATATAATAAAACAAATTTGACTTTCCACTAAGCATGGGACAAACGAATAACGAACGCACATTATTCAGCGGGATAACGGTCAGATTTTTTTTCTGTCACAAGTAATTTCCGTTGATCTACAGGGAAGCGCCAAAAACAAAAGAATAAAAATGACACTGTAAAGACTGCCAAACGATCTCAATGAAACAAAATAAAATCCAGTTGCCGAGCGCACAAAAAAATAAACGAAAAATCGCCTGACTGAGCACAAAGAAATTCACATCGGATGACTGCTGCTCCACAATGAAATATCATGATTTCTGGTAATCAATTCAAAAAGTAAGCACCACGATACTGCACGATGGTCTACAGCTCTAAACACAAATAAAAAATAACTGTAAATTTATGACATTGTAACGAATCATATCGACGTCGATTTGCTGCTGCCCCACTCAATGATTCTTGAATATCTATGCTCTCGACTGCCGGCTTATGGAGCAACAATAGAACCATGTTTTCTGTGCGAGTGTTTTGATTGGAAAGGAAAAGCAAACAAATAATTAGCGTGATTTGAGTTTCAAAGATGCGCGACTTGTCCGGTCGGTTGCAACAAATCGACGCCGACATCCTATCCACGATCATCGTCGGTCAGCAGTGGCGAACTGTTTCAACGAGCACTTGAGCTGGTGCGCCGCGTGCGACACCTGCACCATCGCGTCCACCATCGCCTGCACGTGGCGCACGGCCGGGTAGTTCTCGGCGGCCAGTTTCGTCTGTTGCACGCTCGACTTCAGCGCGACGCACAGACGATCGGACGTGTCGCGGATGCGACTGCCGATCAGTGCTTGTGCACGCACTGCGACACCGAGTCGCCGATGTAGACGAGCTTGTGCGCGGCGAGGATCACCAGCTTCGACTTTGCGATGAACTCTTTCGCCTCGCGGGCGCTCCTCGACCGACGTGAAGAAGTCCTCGATCGCCGTCGACAGGTAGGCCATGTGCATGTCCACCTGCGGCAGGTAGAAGTGGAGCAGCTCGGCGTCGTCGCCATCCAGTCGCTCGACGGCGGTGCTCTCGCTTTGCGCTTTCGACGACTGTCGTTGTGGCGGCGACGGAGGCGCCAACCGAGGTCGGTTGTTGCCTTGGCGGTGCAACGGTCGTCGGAGGAGGCGATCGCTGCTTGACCGTTGATCAGTCTCGTGTTTGTGGTTTGCCGTCTGCCGAGCAAGTCCGCTGGTCGTTGTCGGCGCGCTCGTTTGCACCACGGACACTGGTTTGCTGATGATGACGTCACGCGCCGGCTGCTGGTGTCTCGGCGGGCGAGACGACGGCCCGTCGACGAAATCGTAATCGTCGAATAGACTTTCAGCGTCGCTCATCAGCAGGTCCTGTTCTTCCATAACATACGTTGTGGTTGTGGTTGGCGTTCAGTTGCTGGTCGTTCTGCTGGTGGCAGTCGCGCTTGGTTGTGGTGGTGATTCTTGA